>CM031243.1:571973081-572158081 GCA_018340775.1 Taxus wallichiana var. yunnanensis | reverse complement strand
TAAAGCATGTGGGAGACATTTCCAACTGATAAATGATAGGCAATTAAACGGGTTTTAAGGTCATATATGGTGAAAATGGTGTTATTTGTTTTTTGGTAAACAATGGCGGACAACGAATATCCTCAAAACCATCCAAAAATTACTTTTCTCCCTCAAAGGCCTATCGAGGGCCTATCCTACCTATTTCATAAAATATATAGCCTCAATTCACATAACTAGCTCCTAGTTGTCATTCATCATCACACTACTACCTTCACACCCAATCTAATCCAAAATATGCATCTTCGGTAGTTGGTTGTGCACGTCAAAAATTGTGGGGTCTTCCACAACAAAAAGCGAAGAGCCAAGCGATCAACTTTAAATCCTAATTCTATAGTAGGAGATGCATCAAACTAAAGCTTTGTGTGCACAATGTATTCTCACCCAACTTCACCTCTTATACAATATAAAATGTTTCTAGTCTTATAAAGCTCTTGCATATTGGAGGTGCCTTTTCAAAAACAAGAAATGATGTAATATTTTATTCGAGAAAATTGGCTAATACAAATTTGCAATATTTGTATGCAAGAAACATTTATCAACTTCCCAAATGTGTCTTGATGGCTTCATTACTTCTTTTTCGCCACCTTTTCAATATGTTTTCAAATAATGTGGCCAACAACTCTACA
Organism: Taxus wallichiana var. yunnanensis; assembly: GCA_018340775.1. Classification (NCBI taxonomy): domain Eukaryota; kingdom Viridiplantae; phylum Streptophyta; class Pinopsida; order Cupressales; family Taxaceae; genus Taxus; species Taxus wallichiana. Next base: position 572,157,413 of record CM031243.1, on the reverse strand, counting down.
ATTGTGCTCCTGTAACTCTTTTGTTATAGAACACCTAGAATAGTTCTTTTAGTGCTTTATGAAAAAGGGAAAGATAAACAAAACACAAGCTAACATATCGTATGCACTTTCATGTAATTTAACCACTAGCACTACACACGAATAGTCTGCTATGGATAACTATGATACATTAATCATATACAATCTGACAGAAGTGAATAAAATCAGAACATACCTAATAAGCTAATATCGATGTTCCATAAGATTCGAGACATGTCTCAATCTCGTGGACTGGACCATTAAAAGAAATCCAAACTCCAAAACAAAGCGAGAGAAATTTTGTGTCCTCGGATGCAAACACAAAGGACTATCCCATTGTTTCTTTTAAATATAAGATACAAGGTGAACCCATTGGCCCTCACAACTAAAAGACTCAAAGGAAATGACACTAGGCGACATACCATTAATGTGGGAGGTTAGTAAAACAAAGCAAGCAAACTAACCCCTAGAATGCCTATACACTAAGCACGCAACACATGGGAAAACCTTGTGGAAGTTTTAATATGGAAAAGAATGCACACATAACATAAATTAACAAACCGGTGGAGCCCACTTTCAAAGATGAATTGAAAATAAAGTATGCAGAAATTTGAAACCAAGTAAATCCATCAAATGATGGAAAAGGAGATGTGAGACAAAGCTTGGAAATGAGAAGTAATAAGTGCAGCCAAACATTTAGCTTTGAGAGAACAATTATGAGGAGATTGCAAACGCACACCAAGATTACGGAGATAAAAAAATTGAACATCAATTAGATGATTAAGTATTTTCGATCAAAACAATATATTTTTCACTTTGAAATCTATTCACATATAAACTAAAATTTGTATTATGTTTTATTTTATAAACCTCTTAAACTTAAAAGATAACATGCGGTGCTCTTGAAGTCCCATGTTTTATGAGGCGTAATGCCCTCTAGAACTAAAGAAATCTAGATTTTAGTTGTTCTTTGAATCTGAAGGAAACAAGAGCTAAAATAAATTGATACAAGCAAATCCCTCATCACAAGATTGCTTACTAGGAACCCAACTAAACATAAGTGTGTGCACAATTAGGATGAGTATACATTTATCGTCATCTAGAAGTTTCATAAGATTTAGGGAATCACAAGTTTAGAGTTAAATGTGCAAGTCAATCCCAACACAACTACTACCACAAGGAGTTTATAATCTGGTAGAAATAAAAACATTATTGCCTAAGTATTGCTCCGCTACTGAGCCAATTGCCTTATAGCCCAAATGGAAAACATCTAGTCTCTCTCTAGGCCTTGCTCTACTACCATTGAGCACCTATAGCTTTGGTATATGTTTCTCGAAACACTCTTTTCAATATAAAGTTTTCCTTGGGACCATTGTCATGAGTAAAGGATTTAACACAATTTTATGTTTGCTCTATCAATTATTAACTTAATAATTTTATCATCACAATAATGATTTAAAATTGGGTTTGACATTGGTAGATAATATCTATTCAATTGAGTTTTTTTCGCCATTACAAAAGGGAACATACTTGCATTAATATCAATTTAATCATAGTTTTACATACGCAATATTCAGCATATGACCACAATTCAGATTCAAACAATTCTCACTAGCAGCCCTGTCCAGTCTACACATTTGACACATTTTCGTATCTTCTTATTTGTATTCCTTGTTAGAAGAAATATGCAAAATGAAGAACCCAAAAACAGAAAACAAAACCAGAAGGAAAGAAGCCTCAAGCAAATCTACAATACCTAGCAAAGGACTGCAAAAAGAAAAGAAAAGAAGGGCAACAAAACAAACCAACGGAAAAGAAACCAAACTAAAATAGAGCACGCAACATGCAACAAAATCAAAACCAAAACTACCAAGTGTTAGGAGAGTGAGTTTGAAAACATTGTGTGGAACATCCCATTTGCTAGCAAAAACCAACTTCTCCCATTTGATGTTCTTAACCAGACGGGAATGTCTTTATATTCTTCAAGTAATTCAATCACCTTCTTTCAAATTCAAAACAATTAATTCTTATCATTTCAAAATCGGTGTTTTCATGTTCTTATAATTTCAAAATAGGTATTTTCATCATTATGAAAACTATTGAAAGATAGACATAAGATTTACTTTCCTTATGTTTGATGACATCAAAATGTGAAAGAAAAGGTTCAGGTAGGTAATACCGAACTTTTAGAATCTGGATCTACTATAAAGCACACTTCTTCATCTTCATCTTTTCAATGCATATCCCAACTGAGTTCTTCACTTTGAATCGATCATGAAAAACATCATAGTCTACGCCAAAAATATGTGAATTTTGGCATTCAACATTATCTAGAATTTCTTCTTTGATTTTCTTGAGAATGTCATGACTTATTGAATTGGTTATTGGAGAAGTAACCAGGTTTGCAATGATTACTTGGGTTGATAACTTGATAGCTTATAACCGTTCTTTTGGAGTGATTGAAGAATATGTTTTTCCTCCATATCATTTTCGATTGAGAATAATCCTCAAAAGAAAGGTCGGGGTATCCAAAACTAAGACCATGGTTGTATTTGCGAGATGAGTTTGTACATAATCAAGGAGAGTCAATAAGTTCAAAGGTCTTATTTTGTTAAGCTTGGCAAGTGTTTTTGATTGTTTTGCACATTGGTTTTAAGAGAACCACTGATTCATCACATGGTGCCTACTCGAGGTGATATGCCTCGAGTATGTTGTCGATGTATATCATGTAGAATGCTTTTGTCCGGTAGCATGCCAAAATATGTTCCTTCTGCCCTGCCTAACTTTCCCAAAATGATGCTAGAAAATCACCTTCCACATGAAATAACCTTTGCGGTGATTCCTTTCTAGTGCGCAAATAAATATCATTTCCCGATAGGGAAAATTTTAAGGGTCCCTTAGAAAATAACTTTCCACATGAAATAACTTTTGCAGTGATTCACCAAGAATGTGAAAGTGGTTTTCCAAAATTTGCCAAATATTTTCTAAGGGACCCTTAAAATTTCCCTATCGGGAAATATTTTTATTTGCGCACTAGAAAGATATGATCAATGAGGTATAAAGCGTAGAGTGTAGAAAAGGTGAGGTTCATTTCAAATTTAGACCCTCAGAACTGAGTATGAACCATTGTAGCATGTATAAGTAGATGCCAAAAATGTATATCGTGAATGTATAAAGCGCAAAGTGTGTGTAATAGTAGATGTCAAAAAGAGATGGCGTAAATGCCCAGGGTGGGAAATGTTTAGTGTGTGAGGTTCATGTATGCAACATGCCCTCAATAGTCAAGTGTGAACCTTAGCACAAGAGTGCGTCATAGGGTAATGATGATACAAGTGTATCAAGTTATGTAATCTACGTAGTTTGGGTCAAGCCTGCCTAATCTACCCTTGCATCGTGGTATGCCCTAGAAGATATCGAAAATGCTCTGGGTAAGTTTATTAAAGAGGATTTAGATAGAGCACATTCGGCTAATAAAGCCTTTTGTTTTCTTGAGGTTTTGGCCTCGGTTTTTAATAGGAACGGGTCCCTTCAACCCACCTTATCAATAAAAAAACATATGCTCAAATTACCTTGATTCAACTACTAAACATAAAATAAATTCCTAAATTGCATTACAAAAGGATTTAAATCTTTATTGTGTACAAATCATCATGAACACCAAAATAATACCCTTTTTGTTTTCTACCCGTTCCCCCTACTAATTTCCACCCTGCCCCATTTTGCCTTTACCCACATCTCCTCAATAACAACCGTCTCACGGCGAACCAACCATTCCCAACACTTCCGGGCAAGTAACAGCTCAAAGATGTTTTACAAAATCAATTAGTTGTTGATTTTTTTAAATGCATATTTTCTACCATGTAATATAACATGTGGGTGTGAAAATACAAAGGTGATCTTCGCTATATAGTGGTGGTATTGATTAGATGAGGATGCTTAACCCCAACATTCCAACTACAAACCCACACCTAACACAGTTTTGAACGATCAACCCATTAAACCCTATTTAAAATAAAATGGTCCCAAGACGGGTTTTGAGTGGTATTGTAGGGGCAACATGATCTTATTACTGGACGAGTGCCCAACAAGCTCATTTATAGGTTCTTAAAACTAAATAAGCAGATTTTTGGGCAAAAATATAACTTTTTACTCTATTTAAAAAGAATAGAAAGTCAAGGCATCCTTGGTCTTGGTCCAGTGAATGGCATGGCATCACTATAGCCTAGACGGTAGAGTATAGTGATGCCATAGTGATGCTATAGTGATGCTCACTATAACATCAAACCTAAAAGAATATTGGGTATGATGTGAGCAAAGTTTGACAGCAGCCTAAGCACTAATACACTATTAGTACATTGTAAGGAAAACTTGTGTTTGGTGCTTGTCTCGATTCAAATTGTCAACAACTTCCAAACATTTGGCACCCTTAAAACAAGGCTGTGCACAAGAATCTCAAAGAATTAATGTCACTTTATCAACCCCATTCACTCCAAGATTCTTAACAATCCTATAGCAGTCTTATAGCAAATACTCACTATACCAGAGAGAGATATCAACTTCTTTCATTCATCTTCATACCTTTCCAAATTATGCAGCACAAATTTTGTATCAAGCACATATCCTGTCATTTTCATTGCTTTCGTTAAGATCTCAAGCATTGCATATTGATATATTTTATCTGTTGCTGGATTTGATCCATTGCCTGCAACACATGCATACCTTCCTTGATGAAAATCCACTTGCACGCTGGATTCCTTTACAAGTTCACATTATTTATCAACTTTCTTGCTTTTATGACATAATCCTGTCATGCCAACAAAGAACAAGAAAGATTTTTGACAGTAGTACATAACTTCCAGTGCTGTTAGGTTCTATGTTATACTGATTTTTCTGGTGTATCTCCTACATCTACATTGCAAAAGATTCGGCAAGCACCAAACAAAGCCTGCCATATACAAGCCTGTTGTCAGTCCAGGAGTTAAACTCTATTGACAGAGTACTCCATCATTGGTGCTAGGCAATAATCATGAATCATCCTGCCAAAATACCAATGAATGTAATGTGGTTCGGCCTCATGTCTGCTAATTGCATTTGGACACAGAGTATGAGACTAATCTCATGCAGACCATGCACGGAATATCCTGAAATGATGCCATTGCATAAGGAAATAACTCTGTGAGATATTTTAGCAAACTCTAGCCAGGTATCTACACTCCCTTGCTTTGAGTGTGGTTACAAGGGCATGTCCCACAGGAGCATCTGACTCATATGGGCTTCCCACCACATATCCTCCCCTGCTTGAGGGCTCCTAAGGCAGCACATACTGAAAGAGCACTCCTGCTGTTGAACAGATAAGGTTTCATGCCTCTTGATTGCATTTCGCATGGGAGTTTCAATACCCTGTAACCATTCACATTCTGGACATATCCATAAATTATGGCAGTCCATGAGATTACATCTGGCTTTGGGCCTACAGTTGCATTTGATGATATAGTACACGCTTCCCCTTATGTATGTAAACTGTAATCATAGGGTTCTAGAAGGTTCTATTTCTCGTGAATATTTTGTCAGGAACTTTGCAAGCATCCTGTACAACACCACATTTGCTATAGAAGGCTACCAAGGAGTCCCCTATAAAAGCATCCGCCTCAAATCCTAACTTAATTATCAGTCCGTGTGTTTTCTTTCCCTGTTTCAGAACTCCTAATTTTGCACATGCTTGAATAATTCTGGTGAGACAGTATGAGTCAGGTTTTGCACCTGCCAGTTGCATCTGCTGAAAAAGACTTAAAGCCTCCTCATCATCACCATTTTGAACATGAAGACCAATCAGCGAATTCCACAAGCTTGTGTGTGGTTTCACACCTTCCCCTTGCATTTGACAAAACAGTTGTCGGCACTCATTGAGTTTCCCAATCTGGGCGTATCCCAAAATCAATGAACTCCAAGAAACTACGTCTGGATTAATGCCTACTGATTGCATTTCCCAAAAATAAATTTCAGCTTCATCAAGATGACCATTTCGGGCATACCCTGAAATCATTGTATTCCAACATAAGACATTCAGATTCATGTTTGTCAATTTCAATTGCCTAAAGAGCTCTTCGGCTTTTTTGAGATGTCCATTCTGTGCATAACCTGCAATCATAACATTCCATGACAACAAATCTCTTTCGACAAGTCTGGTAAATACTCGATGTGCATTCTCAACAGAACCACATTTTGCATACATATCTATAATGGCAACATCTACAGCCACCTCAGTGTTGAATCCAGATTTGATAATGTAGCCATGTGCCTCCTTTCCCAGTTTCAAAGCTGTTAAACCAGCACATGCCTTGAGAAGACACAGAAAAATACGCCCATCAAGCTGAATTCCCCCTGTGTCTTGCATTTGCCGAAATATCAGAAGAGCCCTTTCACAATGCCCTTGCGTCAAACATCCTTTTATAAGAGAAGTCCATGAAATTATATCTGCCTTCATGCCAACAGCTTGCATCTCACGAAAAACATCCATGGCCTCGTCATAATGCCCTTTTGGGAAAGGCAAGCAATCAGTGCATTGTAAGTTACTACATTTGGCTTCACACCATTTGATTGCATTTGATGGAAGAACTTCAATGCCTCACCAATGTACCCATTTCGGGCGCAACCTAATATGATTGTACTCCATGACACTACATCTGGCTTAAGACCTGCCAAATGCATCCTAAGAAACAGTTTCAAGGCTTCATCTAAATCCCCACCGTGAATATAGCCAGCAATCATTGAGTTCCATGACACCTCATCTCTTCGACCATACAACTGATCAAACACCATCCGGGCACCTTTTAAATTCCCACATTTACAATACATGTCCACGAGGCAATTGCCCACAACGACATGTAGTCCATACCCGCATTTGAAAGCATACCCATGCATCTCCTTCCCCCACTGCAGTTCTCCAAACTCTGTACAGACCTTGACAACACTCCTGATAACAAATGCATCTGGTTGCATCCCTTCTTTCTGCATCTGATGGAAAAGCTCCAAGGCTTCCTCATAAAATCCATAGCTTACATAACCACATATCATTACCCTCCACGAATGAACAACTCTCCGACGCATTTTGTCAAACACTTGTCGTGCATCTACCAAACTCCCACAATTCACAAGACTTTTCATGGCTCTGTTTATCAAATAAACATTACTCGACTGAACAGAATTTTTAACTATATGGTTACATACTCTCTTGCAATTCAAAACGGATCTTTTCTCATAACATAGCCGTAAAAGTTTATCATAAATAACACTATCTGGTAAAATACCTCGCCGGTCCATAATTTGAAGAAGATCCACAGCCTCCTCCAGTTTTCTCTGCATACAGAACGTCAACAATTCCTTGCGGATCCAAACAGAGTCATCAATGCCTTGAAATTCCAGTGGCTTTGTGACGCATGGACTAGCTATAGAGCTTGCTTTGGAACTCAAAGCCAAGAAATTGATCGTGCTTTTCTCATTCTTCTGATGGGTATGAAGAAAATTGCAATTTTGATTCATGTTGAAACCAACAGAGTGAGCAGATGATACCACTAGTGAGATTGCCATCGTCATTGCCATTGTTATTTTCTCTTTTTTCCTTCGCCACGAAAGATCGAACCCGCGGAATGGTGTCACTTTGGAGATTCACAGCTCCCTGATACCAATTATCACCGGATTTTTCAAAAACCAGTAAGGATTATGGGCTTGTAGTTTGCTCGAGGGTTTTTTTAGGGTTCTTATCAATAGGATAAGGATACAGTGACAACCATACGTTTCTGATCCTCGTTATAATTTGAGCTTAATGGTCGTGTGAGTCGCCTACTAAAAAAACAAATAAAAAGATAAGACCGGATTGCCTGCTGGTGCAGCTTTTTTTGAAATTTGTTTTTTTAGGTAGGTGGGAAACGAGCCCCTTATGTGCGCCACTAAAATTCCATCTTAAAATTCCATCTTATTATGATGGGTTTGAGCATATTGCCAATGTTTTAAATTAAGCTTATAAACTAGCAATTGCACATGAGTTGCAAATTATGTTGGAGAAAATCTAAATACTTAGTTATTTATTTTGGCATAGGAGAAATTGATGTTGCTGAAAAAAATCTGACTGGAAAACATTGCCAAATTTTGTCATTTTTCAGCAAAGGCAACTTCAAAGACAGACGTTTACCGACGAATTAAAGGAGGGCGGCACATGGCTAACGATTAGAAGTTTAGAGGGTCTATAAGGCGTGTTCATGGGGTGGATTGTAACACATAAATCTCTAGTATTGCGCCTCAATGCCAATTTAAAGATTGACAAAGTTTTACTTAAGCACATTTATTATCTACCAATGATTAATTTAGTCATAGAAGTGATTCCAAGATGTATTTAAGAGGCATATACGACTTGGGGTAGTAAAACATATATATTGGAAGCATTTGATTGGGATTTGAGTGTCTAAAAAAGTAGGAGATAAAGAGAGGAAAGAAAATAGGTAAAGCATTGGAAGCAAACTTTCTTTGCATGTTGGAGAAATTTGGAGTTTTGGATGAGTATAAAGTGGCGGTAGATAGGATTTATGATGAAATCGAGCCAAAATCGAGAAACAGGGGAAGGAATGTCATAATGCTTTGGAAGCGACATTGGTATCATCAAGTAAGGATACTCTCTATCCCACGCTTTTAGGGGCTAAACATTGATAAGTTAGAGGAGTGGATAAATAAAGTTGATGGAGGGGGTGTCCACCTAACTAACTATGTAGTAAAGCTACTCGTAGGAGTTGATAAGATGGAGGAGGCATCCACCTAGTTAGTTACATGTTAAAGCTACTCATGGGAGGAGTGGATAAAAAGGTTGACGGAGGAAGTGTCAACCTAGTTAGTTATGTGTTAAAGCTATTCATATATGTCAATTATCTTATCCTAATTAGGGTTCTACAATTTTATTTTAAGAGTTTGGAATGCAAGCAAATCTTTGGAAAAACCAAAGTTGTGATCTTTTCATAAGCAATAAATCAAAAATATGTTGGCTTCCTTAATGAATAAAGTCTTTCAAAAGTGGTGGAAGAATACAAGTACTTTGGGCTTGATTTCCACAACAAACTTAGTTGGGAGAAATATAAGGAGAAAATGATACGGGGGTGGAATTTTTGTACTCTCTACAAAATAGATGTAGGAATGTAAAATTATAGGATTGGAAAAGCAAGAAAACCTTTTTGGGTTACTTGGCACATCGGTGATTCTTTACGGATATTAAGTTTAGGGAAACACTATGTCAAATCTAGATTGGAGATAGATAAAGAGAATCCAAGAACATCTAATCACTAGTAGCCTCAAAATTAAAACATTAGTTCCGCATGAGATTTAATCAAATGAGCTAGGTACTTTCCTCTTAGAGGCATCAATTATGATTCAAATTTTAAGTTATATAAAGAAGATCAAAGTAGGGAGACTCATTAGTGGCCCAAAATGGTTGTAAAGACATAATTATGCAAAAGTTAGAACACCCAGACGAAACAGAACAAGTGGATGATAAAATGGGGCCCTAACATGAAAGAGTACCCAAACAAGTGATGAGGAAACAAAAAGGTATGTGAGAAAAAATCAAGATAGTTGTGTGGTCAAAATAATTTAGGCAAAGGAAAAAATACCATATCAAATATTTTAATCGCATGCAAGACCATGACAAAAAGGCCTCGATAGGAAAAAAATCAAGTGGAAGATGAAAAAGTTGATGGATAAGCTAAGGACTCGATTACATTGTCTTAGATATAAAATGATAGATGAAAAAATCTAAAGAAGATTGGGAAAAGAAAACATGCATATTTTGTAACAAGGGGGTGGTGGAGACACAAAGACTAGTACATTGTGGAGTGTGCGACTTATAGTGACATTCGGATAAAATATAGTGAATGACAGAAATTTGAAAATGTATCCACCTTGTTCGAGGATGTGAGACTAGATAGAACAAAAAAAAATATTTGATTGATCAATAGTAGAAAATCCAACATCAAAAAGGAAATGTACATTTTACAAGGCCGATGGGGAAGCCCTTGTGTCAAGTGGTTATCCATGCAAAAAAAACTTATATAAACTACTTGGTCTCATGGACGTGTTATCCGTAAAATGTGACAAGGGCAATTTTACTGATAACCATACCGAAAATTTTGTTCCGATCCCTCATCAGGGATCCCTTGCGTTCGGGCGTTGCGAAATCCCTTTTAGGAAATCTGGTTTCCGAACTTAGTCATTTTTGGTCTTTTGGTGGTGGCGCATAGAATGACTATCTGAACATCAACTTTGATGCGCCTCCTTTAAAACCTTTGGCGCATGCTTTCTTGTGCCAACATGCATTTTGTTGCGCCTCTCTATGTTGAGGTTTCCCTGCGTGCGCCAAGGCGCATGCGCCTTCCTGTCAACATACCTTTTGTTGCGCCTCTTTTTGGTGCGCCCTTTGGTGCACATATTCCTCTGTTAACACCACTTAGGTGCGCCATAGCGCATGTATCTTCGTGTTGACAAGTCTTTTGGTGCACCAAAGGCGCATGTTTTCCTCAATCGATGACTCATTTTAGTGCGCCCCTTTAAAAGTTGGTGGCGCATTTATTCTTTGCCTCGCTTTATAAATAAGCGCGTTTGCTTGTTGTCATTTATCCGCCGTCTGAAAACACGTGATTTTTCTTTGAGCTTGTCAGCACACCAGCCCCGTTGCTTTCGAATTGTTTTGTGGACCCCTTTCGTGCATTTCTTCGTTATAAAAGCCGGGTAAGAGGTCCTCTTTCCTTTCTGCTTCGTGTTTATGGTTTTTGGCTGTTTGTGGGTAGGATTGAATTGGAAAAAGAATAAAATTCATGAACTTGTTGTCTCCCTCCCCCTTCTTTGTCTTTCCTCATTTCTTCCTCCTCTTTCCAACTCTTTGGTAGAGGAGGCTCTTTCCTAAAAATAATAGCTTGGGACCCCTGTGGGCCATTTCACTTTGATAAAACTTGCAAAGAGAGTTTTGGCCTGATGTGGAACCCCCCCAGTGAAAGAATCAAACCTAAAAAGAAGAAAACTATTTTCTCCTTTGGTGCATGAGCTCACCATGCAACATCAAAAATAGTTGCGCCCTCGGCGCATCTGTCGCCCCTGTTACACAAAGAGCAGCCATGCCAATGGCGCGCTTTCCCCACCTGCTACATCATAAAAAGATGCGCCCTCATGGCGCACTTCCCTCGCATGCTGCAAATGCTTCCCATGCGCCCCTTTGGCGCATCAAACTTGGATGCAACATAAAGGATTCCTGCGCCCTTTGGCGCACCCAACATCCATGTAACAGTCCTTTCATACGCGCAAGTATAAAGCTATAAAGGTGCAGGCGCGTTCCTCATCGCAGAAACATCATGTTGTGTAGACCCTCCGTGCGCCGCGCAAGTTACCTTTGGCGCACAAAAAGTACATGTTACACAAACCATATATGCGCCTTTGGCACACCGAAGTTCCATGCAACATGAAAGATACATGCGCCACGGGCGCATCCTGTCCCTATGTAACATAAAGTTTCCGTGCGCCCTTTACAAAATGCACCCTGCAGTGTCTATGCGCCATGCGCCCTTTGGCGCTGATTTAACCCTTGCAACACCCTTTTCCTGTGCACCTTACCTATTTAGCTCTGCAATTTGCAATATATGTGTGCCATGCGCCCCGAAGCCTTTAAATTGCTAACTATTTCTTCTGTCAAGCATTTCGATGGAAAATCAAGTAGTTGACACGGCTTTCTTCAATTGAGTTTCACGTCTTATTCTTGCAGATCAACAATTAAGCTCAGAAGAACATATGTCAACATCAGGCAAGAGACCTACCAAATCCAAAGGCAAGGCCAAGCTTACAAAAGAAGAAATGAAATATAAGTATCAAAGGGTCAGAATGCCCGACTCCCAGGCCGAATGCGACCTGGACATCAGAGACTCAGAGTTGGGTCATATTGATATGGAGGAATTCTAGGTCAGGACTCAGAAGGTCACAAGAAGTCCGTGGATGGACAAACTGATAGGCAGTGCCTGCGCATTTGGAGGAATCCCGCCTTTGTTAACAATGAATTCATGATGGTGGTTTCCGGTGCTACAACAAAGACACAAGGTGTGTCATAAATGAGAAGGGCGAGGTCGTCATTAACCTCACTGCCCGCCACTTTGAGATAATACTCGGCATTCCTCATCACCGGCACTTTGTGGCCATCAGCCAAGAGGATTGTATTAAAGCCTGGGATGACAATGAAGAAGTCGGTGCACGGTGATGAATGAAGTCTATCGAAAAACAAAAAGGTAGTGACCCATTGTACAAATCATTCACCACAATGATTTTCGGAGGAGCTCGGTGACACTTTATCACGTTCTGGCAGGTCTTTGGGCTTCACGATGCCCACTATTTCCATAAATGGATCTTTGCGGTATTTAGAAACCATGAATAAAAATGTGCCCGATCAATGCTTCGAATGGGCAAAAATTATAAGCGGCACAACCTGATCTACGGCATTCTAACAATTTAATACAACGGGAGATTCTACATGAATTCCTATGTTGTTTCTGGCGTAACTTGAGAGAGACTACCGTGCACGATGCGGAGTGGGGTTTGGCCCAGGTCAAAATATATGAATACTACCCGGAATTAAAGCTAGAAAATAGCATCCCTCAATTTACAAAGGTCAACGATGTATTTTTCTACTTCATCATCTGCCTGTTGAGGCCAAATATGACTTACGGTCGCATACGACCCAAAGCATAGTAATGACCATTGAGAAATGGGGGCCTGTTCACCCAATTTCCCACGTTCACTTATCGAGGGCGTAACTTCTTGGGAGAGACAAATAGGCGCCAAGTACGTTGGACCCAAATTGATTCTGCTAGAGCTGTCAAGACAGCTAATCACCTATCATGAGAAGTGCCTCAAAAGAAAGAAGGGTGGAACTCCTTTCCCCCTCACAGTGGGTAGATATACATGTCTTACTCATCACAAGGCAAAAGACATGTTTGCAGAGCTGGAACTGCTCAATTTGAAACATGATTTCTCGGCCAGGCCTACCTTCGACCCAAGAAATTGTCTACCAAGGGCTAAGCTCGATCCAATCCACATCCCTCAAATCGAGGACATCTACATCGACGTCATTCATGAGGTTGAGCTCAGGAGAAAGGACCATTCTCGTTTGGCCTTGGCTAGAAATCATCCAATACGGGGTAGCCATCATCCCCAAAGGCTTCCAAACTACTGAGGAGGAAGTAGATCAAGTATATCTTAACACAAATGGGGACAATTAGCCTTTTGCGGCCATTGATAGGACTAAAGCACCTCAGACAATTGAGGAGAGGGTCAAGGAAACTCTGCGCAGGACAGAGCATTGGTGCCGAATGAATGGACTCATCTACCTCGGGGTTGATTTCACAACCTCTCCATTGGGTAACGCACCTTCTTGATCTAAACAACAGCCTAAAGGAAAGGGTAAATGTAAAGAGGGTGAGTCCAGCACTTCTCAAGAGGAAGCTCTGAAGGTCCTCCTTCCGCTGCACCCGAACAGTCATAACTTTGGCTTCTCCAGAGAAAGAAGCAGAAGAGGATGTTCCAATAGGCCCATCCACTCAGGATGTCGGCACTGCTACAACAATTGAGGTCCCTTCTGTCCCTTCTTCTTCTCCTCCTTCCCCTCCTCGAGTGACTCAAGCGACCATTCCTTTGGTCGTGTCCTCTCCCCCTTCTTCTAATGTTCCCGCTTCTTCATCTATCTTCTCTTCCCTCGCGGATCTGTCCCCCTCCATTTCTTCCCTCATCTCTGAGCTCCCTTCCCTTCCTATGTCTTCCTCTGCTGCAGTATCCCTTCCTCCGTGGGCACTTCTTGGCTGTTCTCTCTATGCCGCCACCACGTGTCTCCACGTTTTCCCTTCTCTACTACTGCTGCTGCCTTCTCTGTTTCCGGCCCTTCTCCCATAAGTCAGCACTGGATTTCCAAAGACTTAAGCCAGCCAGAAAGGAAAGTTCCCATCGCTCCGATGGACTTTTCCGTAATCCCGTCTAAAGGGGCAAAGAAGCAGAAGCCCGTCACACGCTTCTCTCAGAGTGCTTCGGGAGAGAGGGTAATGGAGATCGCATACCCCAATCCCCTCAAGGATAAAAAGGATCTATCCCCAACAGATTATATAGTGACTCAAGTCACAATGGGGACATCTTCTGAAAGCCTTCAGGGAGAGGCCCTTTCTGTAGTTGACGCCCTTTGCAAGAAGCTTCAAGAAAAAAAGAAGAGAAAAGGCTATTGAAAGAGCAAAACAAACATCTGCTCCAAGCCTTACGAGAAGATGGGCGGTGCACCTCCCACAATTGCCTTGTGAGACTCCCTGAGCTTCGAGCTAGGAGAAAATTAATGAATATGCAAGAGATCGCGAGCGAGGGTATGGCCGTTTCCGCTTGGAGGAGCAGATTCTCAAAGACAGGTGAAAAGTAATGCGAGTTCTCGACTTGTATCCGAACATCAAAAAGGCGAATAAAGAGCTCCAAGCGTTAGCGGGACCCATATCGGAAGAGGCTGGAACATGCTTAGAAGCTGCAGCATGAGACCTTTCAACAAATGTTTGACTGTTGATCGAAGATCCAGTCAAGTTCGGTGTCTTGGCCATCCGGGGCCCTCATAAAGTCATGTCCACTCGGATTACCGGATGGATCAAGCTGGAATTTGTCCTTGAAAAGATCGACAAGGTAAAGGAAGAAGCCCTGGACGCGATGCACCAAATGGAACGAATCATTCTCAACATGTCGCCAGGGTTGCTTACTCCTTCCTTCACCTTAAGAAAAGTCGATGAAACCATCCAGATCTTCAAGGAGATCGTTTCGCGAGGGTTGGGGCCAGAGGTCACTTTTGACGCAGAGTCTATCAATAACCTGCTGGCCTGTCGGGACTTCATTGGGTTCCTCATAGAAGCGGAGAAAGACTATTCCAAACTCCCAGAGAAGCTCATAGACGAGCGGGAGACTTGCGAGGCGATCAGTGAGCGACACAAGGATCCTTCCCAGGATCAACTAGGGCCCATGATCAGCAAGTTCATGGAATACCACTCTCAATTCCACATCTCGTCTGACAGCAAGAAAAGCAGGCTACCCCCTTTCGGCGCAGGATGACGACGATGAATAGCTTCTCTTTCTTCTTCTTCTCTCTCCCTTCTTTGACTTTCTTTTTGAGAATATCTAGAGTATGTTGGCACAAATGATGACATCATCCATGTTGCACCATGGGATGATGTCATCTATCAAGTGTCAAAAGTCAACATGACTTTGTGATATTTTGTAAATATCTTTGTAAATAAGTGGTTGGCTCCTTTTTGCCTTCTTTTCTCTCCTTCTTCTATAAATACCCTAATACTTGTTGTATTGGGCATGAGTGAATATCTTTCAGATGAAAAATAGAAGCAAGGAGAAAAGACTTTGAGCTTTTTGTGAAAGAATTATTAATACAATATTTAGACTTTGTCTTTGAATACATATGTTATTTGCGGTGGATCTTTCTTACGTTAGATCGTGTGTTAGTTACATTGGATTTACTACATTTTATTGTCATTTATTCATCGGTATTGCTTTTCTCGTTTATGCAAGTAGGTTTGGCTCTGTTTACTACCAATCCCAAAACATAAACCCTCTGACCCTTTTGCTTTGGAATTCATTTCTTTTCTCCCTTCGGACCTGCTCTTTCTTTATCCTCTCTTTCTTTCCTTTCTTTTCGCAATTGGAAACACCCTTGGGATGAGATCCCAAACCAGAAGGCGAGAATATTGTGATATTTGCCTGATTCTAGCGGTAGAATAGCAATAAACCAATTTCGCTTTGCATTGACTCAAAGAGGGGCTATGCCCCAGAACACTGTTGGTTCGTTTATCCATAGATCTGCCCAAGCATGCATTTTGGACCCACGGGACGTTACTAAAATCTTCAATTTAATCATTCATTCATTGATCTCATAACGAGTGACCGTTTTCAAAAATAAACTTTTAATAAAAATAGAAATTACAAAGAGGACAATTTAAGATTGATTGAAAACTCTCGATTTTCGAAAATAGGGTTACAAATTTCGCTCATGACTTCTACTATTAAGAGGAATATTTTATTTCCTATTATCATGAGATCATTTTGACATCAAATAACACTTAAATTTTTTTAAAATTGGGGTTTTAATTTGCATCAATAAAATTAAAGTAATAACATCAAAATAATTTTTTTGGTTGGAGGAAAAAAACACAAGTAAATGTGGTGCTCATGTGTAATGGGAAATTTTGCAAAAATATGAAGCATAATCATTAACAAAGAGAACTACTGATGTTGGAATGGATGTATGAAGAAGATTCACCTTTTATGCCATAAACGTTGAATACAATATAGGGGCGAAAGTGATGTTAGAGTAATAAATGTGTTGCCAAGTCGAGAACACTCTTCAAATATTACAAGGAAAAAAATATAGCATAACAAAAACACATCAATACAATTTTCCCTATGTTCATGTTTTCATTCAAGCTTGTGTTTGAGAGTCTCATATGAAATGTAGAATAAAAATCAATATCTTTTTTAGGAGATTGATGTAGGGGCATCTAGGAGTTTTTGTGTGTCTATAATTTTTTTTTTTGTTTTCATAGGTTTAGAATGTCATTTAGGATCTACTAGAATGGGTCTCAATGCATGTTTTCTATCATTATGTATAAATCCTTCAAAATGGATTTTCCCTCCAAAAGGCTTAATTTGAACATTTGAATTTTCTTGTAGTATTAAAGTGGTGGACATCCTTTTAGGTGTAATGTTGATCCATGATATTTCATGTAATTTTTAGGGAGGACAAGTATATGATGATCAAGTGTTTGATAAGCCCTCACAATGCTTCTCCATGTGTAAATAGAGTTACCACCCTAGTTAGGGTGTAGTAACTTGGTGTATCTACCAAGAAATATTGGCATATAGGATATTATTTGAATGGAGAGGTAGAGGCTGAGAGAATGAGGAATGTGAGGGGTAGATATGAAGGAAAAGGATCCTCGGAAGAAGGAGAAATTATAAAACTTATGATGAGTACAACCAATGGTAGTTGTAGCACTCTATATCTTGAAGGAAAGGCATAATAAAGAAGCAAGTTTACATTCTATGTATGTTTTCTTAATGAAATGGATTGAGTTTAAGTAAAGGGAATGTCATTGGATGAGAATGCATGAGTTTTTTATTGCTATATGTGTTGTGTGTGTAATGACTTGAGTACAAACTTGTTAAGGTAGCATTTCATACCCTTCTCAAGCTTTGAAGGATTTTCAACATTTTCTTGAGTAAATGTAGGGTCTTATAAGATCAAGAATATTTCTAAGAGAAATCCTAGAGCCATGAGAGAGTAATGTTGGTATGAAAATTGGAAGTAAATGGCATGATATTGTGTTTTCACCAATTTGCATAGTTTGAAACAAGTTTCAATGAGTTAATGGTGTTGTGGGAAATAATAAACAAATAAATGTGTTAGAGGAAAATAAGGAGTATTTATGGAATGTTTTTGAAGTTTTGGATTGGTTTTCAAGCCAATAAATAAAAATAAATGCCAAAGAGTATCTTGTTATCATGTGTTCCTAGCTTAGGGTTTTATAGAGGTAAAAATGCCATAAGCGGAGTTCTAGATGTTGTAAATTCATGAAACTTTAGGATAATATTTAGAGGGACATTATAAATGTGTTTTAAAAATTTGAGGCATTTACGAGGTCTCTAGGGTGACCAAACTCTAAAATCTCAATCAAAAACCACGGTTTGTGATCTAAAAACTGTTTGGATTCTTTTGACTTAGAAGATGTTAATTAGCTTTAGAAATTGTGCGAGGGGTGTGGAAACAAGTTGAATGAGATGAGAGGGAGATTTTTGTCGATGTAGAAAATTATAGATTTCATGAGAATTCTCCATTGAATTAAAAATTCAATGGAATAGTGTATTTTTATTTGAATATTTGAAAATGGGAGGGAAGAATGGAGAGGCTTCTAGAAATATAAGCCTCTAGATTTGGAGGGTCATTTAGCATATGATTAGGTGAAGTCAAACATATTTAATGAAGTGATTAGATGGAGAAGCTAGGCATAGGGTAGGCATAGAGTAGGTGGTAAGTGGGTGAGTATTTTTATGTTCTTTAGAAAATAGCTAATGCAGATTAGTTAATGTAGTAAATAAATCATTAATGATGTATTAATATTCGTAAGGATGTAATGAGATTATGGAATGGTGAAAAATAATAATTGAAGTATGATTATATATAATTATTTATAATTAATTATTATATGGTTAATAATGGGAATGTATTACTATAGTATGATGATCATATTATTTGCTAAATGACCATGTTGACATTTTGCATGTCTACATTTTCCCCTCTTTGAAGTGTTATCGCATAGAAATGCGGTTCAAAGAAGAAGAAGAGAATATCTATGGATAGTGATATGATGCCCCCTCGAGGGGTTAGGCGGGGAGGAACGAGTTGGGTAACCGCTCAAAAAGAGGAGAGGCCCAAGTTAGTAGATGAGAGAGGATTAGAGGATGAGAAGATTTGTAGGATGAGAGGATGAGAAGGTTTGAGGATGTAGAGGATTAGGATTTAGAGGATTAGAAGATAGGAGGATTAGGGGAATATGAGAGAGGATTAGAGGAATAGGAGATTTAGAAGATTAAGAGATATTGGATTTTGGATTTTGGATTTTGGATGCCCCAGTCAACAATGTATGACAAGGGTGAAGATTTAGGATTTTGGATTAGGGGATGTTGGATGCCCCAGTCAATGATGTATGACAAGGGTGAATATTTTGGATTTTGGATTAGAGGATCTTGGATTTGAAGATGTTAGATTTAGAGAGGTTGGATTTGTGGATGTTAGATTTTGAGGATGTTTGGATGAGAGAATAAATATTGGTTTTGGATCGAAGATGCCCCAACCAGGGGGTGAGGATTTAGGATGTTGGATGCGAGATGATAAAATTTGGATGGGGGTATTGATTGATTGATGAAAGGATTGATTGGATAGGAGGATGAGAAGGCTAAATAATTAGTTGGATGATGGTGAGGATCAAGTGTGGATGATGATAGGGATAAAATATGATGATATAAAGGAGTGTGCTACCATAAAGTGCCCACTATTAGTAGTGTGATTATGAATGTAGCATTTAGAAAAATGCACCAGGGTATAAAGACCATGATGACTAAATTTCCAAATGCCCTTGTCCTCATATCATCGGACATATTAATATAAAAAGATGGTCCTCATATCATTAGACCAATTAATATAAAAATATGGTCCTCATATCATTGGACTATGTAAAAGAAAGAAAAAAAGGGGGCCTCATGTCATCACCAAAATGAAAATGCATACAAACAAGCAAACATGCAAGCAAAAGCACACATTGCATTTTGTATTTTTATTGTTTTTGATTTTTTTGATTTTGAGTTTTGGATGTTTTGTTTGGATGTTGGATGTTGGATGTTTGGATTTTAGGATTTTTTGAGTCTTATATTTTTGGATTTTGGATTGTTGGATGTTGGATTTTTGGATGGTGGATTTTGGATGTTTGGATTTTTTTGTTTTAGAGTTTTGGATGGATGTTTAGATTTTGGATTTTGGATGTTTGATTTTTGGATTTTGGATTTTGGATGGGAGGGGATGGTGGATGTGACTTTCTCCTATAAGTCCAAAATGTGTTTGGATAGGATGAAAGGGAAGGATTTAGGGAAATTGGATAGGTTGGGTAGGATAGGGATTGGTTGATAGGCTAGGATTAGATTGGATGTGGGACAAGAAATAGATAGATAGGATGAGATAAATTGGATAGGTTGGATAGGATAGGGATAGGATGAGGGTTATGTGATTTTGGATAGGGATTGGTTGATAGGATTGAAGGCCAGGATAAGGATTGTGTGATGTTGGATGGTTGATAGGATTGAAGGATGGGATAGGGATTGGTTAATCAGTGAGGATTAGATGGGGTGTGGGATGGGAGATAGATTGATAGGATGAGGGAGGTGGTATAGGATAAGATGGGGGATATGGAAGATGATAAGATATGCCCCTAGCTATGGGTGGGTGGATTGAGGGATAAATGTGGTGTGCCCCCAAGTGTAAAGTATGGTGGCGTGTATGGAAGGTTGGATGATTTCGATTTTCCCCCAAGTGTAGGGTAGGATGGGAAGTGAGGGGTATCTAAAATAGATGATGCCCCCAGTGGATGGTAGTAAGGCTTCCCCAATCATGATGATGATAGTGTGGGAAGGGACATGAGGATTGGATGAAAAGGAAATAATCATCGAGTTGCCCACGGATGTTCAATCCTAAGGGAAAAAAGATGTGGATGTGATGGATGGAAGGAAGATGACATCAGTGATGAAAAAAGATGAGCCTAATGACACATATTATAAGGAAAGAGTTAGACTAAAACAAAAGTGTGACCAAGGTCTAAACAGTACCTGGAAACATGTGATCCCTTTGTCTCTTCAAGATTGATGTGTGTGTAATTATGATGGTTAATTACCACTTGAAGTGAAGACTTAATGGACATGATGTGAAAACAAACTAGCTTGATGTATAGGGATTGATTAAGTCAAATAAGTTGATGGAAGGTGAACGAAAGGTTAAGTTGTGCATTTCTCTGCTTAGCTTGATCGTCCATATCCCCAATGAATATATATCTTATTCTTGTCACAACATTTCTCTACTTCTAGCCGGGCATCCATAGTACTGGTAGAATTCTTTGAAACACCCCTAGAGAGAGTCTCGAGGTGGATTTTATTCGATATTTTTCATTTTGATATGACTTTTGCTTTTTGATATTTTGATATTTTTTTTTTGCATAAAGAGTTTCCACTCTCTTTGTTACGCCCTTAATTATATATCTTACATGGGATGGATATAGCCGACTTGTTGCTATCATAACTTAATATCATGATGTATCTCTTTTATATATGATCTATTATCATTGGTTGGTCAACCTTGCTAATGGCCATAGCATAGGAATAGTATAAATAGGGGTTATAGGTAGTGGATGATCATTATGTTGAGTATTTGAGTCTTATTATATGTTCTGGAGGTTGCCCCCTCGAAGTGGCCAAGCTATTATACTTTCATATTGAGAGAATTTATTTGCAATATTGTGTTATTTGGTGTTCTATTGCTGGTGATAATCATAATTAATCAAGTAATTTCATTACAAGTGGTATCAGAGCTTGATCTCGACCAGGACGACGTCAAACCCTAATTTTGAAGGTTCGGCTATATCTCAAGATTGGTAGCGAATTTTTCTGTAAATTTTTTTGGTGAGGTGAAATAAGTCAAGTAAGCTTCTCTCCAAATTTCAATAAGTTTTGACTTGTTTTACAAAATTTATTACGGTTCTATATTTATTCATAATTTGGCTCCCTAGGGCGTAATTTTTGGAAAATTTTCAAATTTATTATATTTTTGAAACCCCCAAAAAAATAGCTAGGGTTTTTGTTTTATAAATTCCTATATTCGGCCAAAAATTACGAAACCCTAAACCCTAAAATTTTGCCCTATTAAGTCTACCCCTAGGCCCACATCCTTCGTCATGTGCTGGTAGATCTACCCGAGGCCAAGGAAAAGGACAAGCAACTCCAGGAATGACCCCAAATAAGGAAGATATGGCTTCAGATTCTACTAGTTCGGGAGTATCTGAGGTGGTCATCCAACTTCAGGAAAGGGTAAACAATATGGTGAGTAAGGATGACCTTAATGTTGAGCTTCATCAACTGAAAGGTAGCCTTAGGAGTGAGATTTAGAAGGATTTTCATGCAATGCAGTAGGAGTTGTTGAATGTTATTTCTAATACAACTTCCAATGCTAGTCATATGGGTTCTACTAGAAATGGTCACACATATCCAAATCACTCAAATCAGGGAGGATCCTTTAATCATTCAAGTGGATCTTCTCACCAATGAAGGGGCATGATTCCAAAATTTGAAATGCATAAATTTGATGGAAAGGATCTACTCAATTGGATTACCCAAATGGAAAATTTCTTTGATCTCCATCAGATCCAAGGAGGAAAAAAGGTAACTGTGGCATCCTTATACCTATAACCTGATCAATTTTTTTGGTATCGTTGGTTATGTGCTCAAAGGTAGAAGAATGGCCTAAATGTCACCTAGACAGTGTTCACTGAAGAGCTTCAATTACACTATAGTTCTAGTGTTTCTAAGAATTACTTTAGCCAATTAGCAAAGTTACGCCAAACTGGTTCAGTTAAGGAGTATGTCCATCAATTCCAAACTTTGTCCTTGCGTGTGGAGGATATTATAGAAGAGTATTTGAATGACCTATTTCTTGGGGGTCTTAAGGACCACATTGAGCATGAGGTACGCATATTTAACCCACTCAAGGTTGTTGATTCTATTATCATGGCACGTTGAGTAGAGGAAAAATTTATTTCCAGTAGAAGGCAAACCTTTTCTAGCATAAAATATTGTAACACCTTGTCTCCTTCTTACCCTCGGCTAATTCGGTTGACACCTCAAAAAATTGAAGAAAAAAGAGCCAAAGGGTTATGCTTTAACTGTGATAGAAAATATGGTCCAAATCATAAATGTTCTAAGAAAAAATTGTTCTACATTGAAGGATCTGGTGATGAGGAAGAATATGAGGCAACATCAATAGAGGAAGTGGAAAAATTAGAGGAAGAATCTAGAGATTCTGAGCCCACTATTTCATGCCATGCTCTATCAGGTATTAGTACTCCACAAACCCTTCAAGTTGTGGGTTATCTTAAGAAGTAGAAGGTAATAGTCTTGATTGATTCAGGGAGCACACATAATTTCATCAATCATAAGTTGGCAACAAGACTAAATTGTTTCATCTACCCAAAGACTTGAATTTCAAGTAATGATTGCAGATGGTGGCACAGTCCAATGTTTAGGTAAATGCCATAAAGTCAAAATCATGATGGGTGATTACACATTGGAATCTACAATGTTTGCTATTCCCATGGGTGGAGCTGATATTGTCTTAGGTGTTCAGTGGCTCACTACCTTAGGCACCATAAAGATAAATTTCCGGGGAATTGTTCATGCGCTTTCATTCTAAGGGTAAAAAATTTGAACTTTGAGGTTTACAAGCTAAAGATCCTCTAGTGGTGAGTTCTCACCAAATGCGTAAGATTCTTAAAAAAGTGCGAAGCTTTTTGTAGCACAATTATTCTATATATAAGTCCAACCGCAAATGAAGGTATTGCATCCTGATCTTCAAAAGGTTATTAATCAACATGTAGTTGCCTTCAAAGAACCAAGAGGATTTCCACCTGAAAGAGAGCATGATCATGCTATTCAGTTGATTCTAGGAAGCCAACCCCCCAACATCAAGCCTTATAGATATCCATATGTGCAAAAGAGTGAGATCGAGAAGATGGTGGAGGAAATGTTGGAAATGGGTATTATTCGTCACTGATCAAAATGTTGGAAATGAGTATTATTCGTCACAGTCAAAGTGCCTATTCTACTCCGTGGTGATGGTGCATCACAAGGATGGAAGATGGCACATGTGTCTAGATTACAGAGAGCTTAACAAGTTCACTATCAAAGATAAGTTTCCTATTCCTGTCATTGATGATTTATTAGATGAATTGCATGGTGCCATTTATTTTACAAAACTAGATATGTGTTCTAGGTATCACCAAATTAGAGTCAAGCAAGAAGATATTCATAAGACAACTTTCAGAACTCATCAAGGCCATTATGAATTCCTAGTGACGCCATTTGGCCTTACCAATGCTCCCTCCACATTCCAAAGCTTGATGAATTCAGTATTTAGACCATTCGTAAGAAATTTTGTCTTAGTATTCTTTGATGATATACTCATCTATAGAAAATCGTGGGAGAAACACTTACATCACATCAATATTGTCTTAGAAGTCTTAGAGAAACATCAACTTTATGCCAAGCCTTCAAAGTTTTATTTTGGGGTACAGGAAGTGGAATACTTGGGCCATATTGTTTCTCATGAAGGTGTTAAGGTGGACCCTCATAAGATCTAGACCATGGTGGAATGGGAAACCCCAAGAACCCTCAAACAATTATGAGGTTTCTTAGGTCTCACAGGGTATTATCGTAGATTTGTCAAAAACTATGGTAGTATAGCAGCACCACTCACAAAATTATTGAAGAAGGACTCCTTTCAGTGGAATGAGGAAGCATCTAGGGCATTTGAAAAATTGAAGGTAGCTATGTGCACCACTCAGTATTGGTAACCCCAGATTTCTCCAAAACTTTCGTAGTTGAGTGCGATGCTTTAGGAAATGGAATCGGAGCAGTACTAATGCAAGAAGGACACCCCATTTCTTTTGAGAGCCGACAAATAAAAGGAAATAATTTGTTAAAACCCACATATGAAAAGGAAATGATGGCAATACTACATGCAGTCAAACAATGGAGACCATACTTGATGGGTAGACATTTTAAGGTAAAAAATGATCATGATAGTTTGAAATATTTCTTAGAACAACGTCTATCTTCGAAGAACAACAAAAATGGGTCACTAAGATGTTGGGATATGACTTTGAGATTGTTTAGAAGAAAGGAAAGGAAAATTTGGTCACCGATGCTCTGTGTCAGGAGGGATGAGTCCGCCAAAGAATTGTTATGTGCCATCTCTATACTACATGCAGATTGGGTAGATTAAGCACAAGAAGAATGGAAGAAAGATGTAACCACACATACTCTCATTCAAAATCTCTAGGAAGATCTGTCCATATCAGATCAATTTATATGGAAGGGGGATACATTGTGGTACAAAGATCGGTTATATCTATGTAAGAACTCTACACTTAAACACCATGTTCTTTTAGAGATACATTCTTCTCCAATAGGTGGCCATGCTTTGAGGTTCCTGAAAACATATCATAGAGTTAAGAAAGATTTATTTTGGGAGGGGTTGAAAGGAGATGTTCAAAAATTTGTGGTAGAATGTTTGGTTTGCCAAAAAAATAAGGGCGAGACCATTAAGACACTGGTCTTCTCCAACCTTTGTCTATTCCTAACGAGAGATGGGAAGAGGTATCAATGGATTTCATCACAGGGTTACCTAAATCAGAAGGGAAAAGTGTTATCATGGTTGTGGTAGACAGACTTACCAAATATGCTCATTTTTGTGTCATGGCTCATCCTTTCACAGCTAGTACCATTGCCATCTCTTTTAAGGATACAGTTCAAAAGCTCCATGACACGCCAAAAATTATAGTAAGTGATCATGATCCAATATTTACAAGTAACTTTTGGACTGATCTGTTCTCTTGTCTCGGTACCCAACTAGCCCAAAGTTCCTCTTATCATCCCCAATTAGATGGGCAAACTGAGGTGGTAAATAAATGTTTAGAGGGATATCTTCGATGTTTTACTTCAGATAAACAAGAACGTTGGGTGCAATGGTTGCCACTGGCAGAATGGTGGTATAATACTTCATTTCATACCTCCTCCAAAATGTCTCCATTTCTAGCACTTTATGGGTACCATCCTCCATCACTCATATCTAGCTTGAAGGTCAAACCAAAGGTGAGAGCAGTCGAAGATCACATTCAGCATCAACATGAGGTACTCTCTAGTCTTAGAGAAAATTTGGCATGGGCACAAAACCGTATGAAGCAACAGGTTGATCAACATAGGAGTGAGCGACACTTTGAAGAGGGAGACTTTGTTTTTGTAAGGTTACAACCATATAAGCAATTATCCTTGAAACAATAACAAAAGGATAATAAGCTTGATCCTAAATACTATGTTCCTTACCGAGTTTTACAGAAAATTGGTAGTGTGGCATATAAGCTAGAGCTCCCTCTAGGAAGTAGAATACATCCAGTCTTCCATGTTTCTTGCTTAAAGAAAGTTATTGGGCAGCACATTTCCACCCAATCAGTGCTTTTGGAACTAGATGAGGAAGGAAGGATCATATTGGAACTTGAAGGCATTCTTCAGACACACACCAAAAGACTAAGGACCGAGTCATTCACGAGTCCCCGATAAAGTGGAAGAATATGTGATCGAAAACCAAATTTAACTAGAAATTGTGTACACACATTTTCTTGCTTTGTATTGATTTTCGATGTAAAAATTGTGCATTATTTCTTTTTTTATTTTTAATAAAAGAATAAAAACTACAAGTACTATGCAAATATTGAAAGAAATGAAGAGGATTCACCAGCAACGTGACGCAAGAATTGATAACGGAGTTCGGCGCTTGAGGCCTACGTCTCTAGGTCCGGTTGAATGGGACCGATCTATTAAAATCTTGAAAATAATTCTTTACAAAGAATTCTACAAAATTCTAACCTTCTCACAGTCTTCCTCTGTCGAAAATAATAGGGGTTGCTTTTTACATCTCCTCCAAATTCCACCGATAGCTCAAGATATGAGCAATACAATAATACTACACAGTCCCGAATGAATATACAAATAGAATATCACCCTTTTTATATTGTTTATGCGCCTCCTAGCATGCCGGCTGGGTGCTTATCATTTTACTCAGCCCACCCGAGTTCCATTCTCCTCCCTTGCTTTTGGCTTATCCTTTTGGGATTATAATCCCACATTTGGCGCATTAAAACTTGGTCAAGGCTTTATATGGTAGGTGGGCGCGGGTTTTGAGTGGCTTAATAGCCGCCTAAGCCTATGTGGAGGGCACTTTACATTTGGCACATTACATTGGGGATGGCGCATTGTTTAATTTTAGGCACCAAATCCCTTAATATATGCATGTACAGTTTGGACAGTTTAGACTAATGCGTGGAAAGTGGAATAGATAATGCGTTGAATAGTTTGAGAAATATGGCGTGGAAAATTGCAAATAGGTTATAAGGCGTGGGTAATTTAAATAATACATGCCCAATGTCCCACATGCATGGCGCAAAAGGAAATATAGAGGTTTATATACACAAGTTGGTTTAATGATTAAATGAGAAGGAGGCCAAGGCACCCCTCCATAATCGAGTGTGTTGAACTGGAGAGGCCCCACCAATGAGTAAATAAGCGGGGTCCATTTGTCGAGAACGAGTGTCCAAGACCGGCGTTCCAAAACCCATTTTTAGTACGTCACACAATTCATCCACGTGTCGTAATATGATCGAAACACTTGGCGAGCATGCACACGTCCAACCTACACAAAACTCCAAATTTCGCCAGTTGCCCAAAAATTTCAGTGGCTATAACTTTTGCAAACGAGCTCCGTTTCCTATAAACAAGCTATCGTCGGAGTCGTATAATTTTTCCCCATGCTTTAAAAATGACTGCAACAATTTCTGAGAAGATCTTAGATCGGTGTTTCTCTGTGAGGATCCTCTGGATCATTCCTCCCCACTGAGAAAATTCTGGACCCCAAAAGTCAACCTAATTGGTGTATAGGTGAGGGTATTTCTCCCTCACCTTTCCGGTTTCCATCCATTTTGCCTTGTTCAAATGCATGCCTTTGAACCCAACACGAAGATACTCAATATCACCCCTTCACGAAGTTCTTACTTTCCTGTCCAAAATGATGTCTTCCTGCAACTCATCAAGATACTCAAGAGAAAAATCATCAATGGAAGGCATAATGTTAGAATCATCATGATCAACAATCATAAAGGCGGTTCATACAATCTTAAATTCTCAACATTTACAATCGAGTAGATTTGCATATATGGAGGTAAATCTAACAGGAAAGAGTTGTTACCAATTTTTTCCAATATTTGGAGCGAACCATACCGTATAGGTTTCAATTTTCTACCTTCACCACTTTGTCGGTCTTTCCTTGCTGATGTGAAGCCAAACTGAATCACTAACTTTGAACTTGTGATCAGTTCTATGTTTATCATGCCTAGCTTTGTACTTAGCCTAGCTTTTCTCCAATTGTTCATGGACATATTGATGAACCTGTTGTATTCTCTACACAAATCTTTTAGCCTTGTCAGAATCACTTGCACCATTAACAATAGTTTCATGTCCATAATATATATCTAATGGAGAATTAGGCAGATATCCATAACAAGTCTCAAATGGAGACTTTAAAGTAGAAGAATGTAAGGCACAATTATAAGCATGTTGCACATAATAAAGATGTTCATCCCACAATTTAGGATGTTTGTTACTATAGCCCCTAAGTAATTGTACCACTGTGTGGTTTACAACCTCTGTTTGACCATCGGTCTGTGGATGAAAAGCAATGCTCTTTTTCAGTTTTGTGTCCATTAACCCCCACAATGTTGACCAAAATTCCCCAAGAAATCTAGAATCCCGATCAGATATAATTGAAGTAGGTAAACCAAAATGAACCCAAACAAATTGAAAAAATAAATGTGTAGTTCCTCACCAGTTATTTGTTTAGTACATGGAACCAACACACACATTTTGCTAAATCTGTCCACTACCACATATAAGTAATCATGTTTTTTCCGTGTCATGTGCAAGCCTCCTACAAAGTCCATGGAAACACTTTCCCAAGGCCGTGTTGGAACAGGGAAGAGGAGTGTAAAGTCCTAATTTCTTGTTACTTGGCTTCTTTGTGGCACAAAGAACACATCCCTTAATATATCGGTTTACATGTTCATGCATTCTAGGCCAATAGCAATATTTTTGTAAATGTGCAACTATCTTACTCACACCAAAATGCCCCGAAATAAGAGAAGTATGTGCTTCCTAATCATATGCACATGCTCATTTTCGGGATACAAAGTTTTCGAGAATGATATAACAATCCTTCATGCAAATGATAATCTTTTTCTCCTACTTGTTTCCCACTTACTAAATCCTCATACACTTCTCTAAAATCAACATCATTTGCATATTGTTCCTTGTAACTAACATGAGCCAAAGAACTATCTTTGTAAAAGGATAGATGCTACTACCTTTGGTGGTCTGGATAACATGTCGTGCAACCTTGTTTTGAATACCTTTTTATACCTGATTATAAGATGAAATTGTTGCAAAAATCCCATCCACGAAATGTCTAGATGCTGCAATTTGGTTTGTGTTTGTAAATATTGAAGTGGTTGATGGTCGAGTATGGATAATTTTTTCTTTTCCCATTAAATAATGCTTCAATTTTTTAACACTTTGAACCAAAGCATATAGTTCTTTATCATAAGTTGGATAGTTTCTTACCGCACTTGTAAAGGTTTCTGAATGGTAACACACTGGTCGTTTGTTCTGCATCAAAACTGCCCCCATTGCGTAGTCACTAGCATCCGTCTCAATCTCAAATGAATGTTGTAAATCCGGAAGTGCCAAGATCGGAGCGGTACTTATCTTCTCTTTTAGTGTATCAAATGCTTTTTGTTGTTTTCCTCCCCACTAAAAGACCTGTTTAATACTTTTCAAAGCATGCAAAGGAGATGCAATATATGAGAAGTTAGCAATAAATTTCCTCCAGTATTGAACTGCACCTAGAAAACTTCTAACTTCCGTCACATTTGTGGGTCTAGGCCATTTCACAATAACCTCTATTTTTGTAGGATCAATTTTCAATTCTCCATTTCCTACAATATACCCCAAGTAAATTAAAGATGTTTTTCCAAATTCACATTTTGACATCTTCAAATACAATTTCTCTCTCCTTAGTGCATCTAAGACTTTCTGGATGTGTTTAATATGTTCATCCCATGATTTACTGAAAATAAGAATATCATCTACGAGACAATAACAAAATTATCAATGAATGGTCTAAAAATTTCATTCATAACTCTCATGAATGTTTTAGGTGCATTGCACAAACCAAAAGGCATCACTAACCATTCAAACAATCCTGTTTCGTTTTAAAAGTAGTTTTCCAAACATCACCTTCTGCAATTCTTACTTGGTGATAACCACTTCTTAAGTCTAACTTAGTGAAATAAATTGCATTCTTTAATTGATCCAGTAAATCATCTATTCTAGGAAGAGGGTAACGATTATTTATAGTAATCTTATTTAAATCACGAAAATCAACACACATTTGCCAAGTGCCATCCTTCTTAGGAACCAATATAATTGGTGAACCACATGGGGATGTACTTGGACGAATTATACCTTGAGCCAAAAGTTCCATTACCTGTCTCTTGATTTCCTCGTTCTCTACTACTGACAACCTGTACATTCCGATATTGGGAAGAGGTGCATCCTGAAGCAACTGTATCTCATGTTGAACCCCTCTTTTGGGAGGTAGACCTTGTGGATCCTGAAAAACATCATCAAATTGAGAAACAATTTTTACCAATTCATCCTTATGTTTTAGATCGCAAGTCTCAAAAGCCATCTCATTTTCTTTTTCCTTGGCTTTGACCACCATGAGCACAAAACTTTTGCTTGAGTTTACAAGCCTTTTCATTTGACCTGCAGTTACCAAGGATAGATTATTCTTTTCATGGTGAGCTCTAATAATAAACTCAATTCCATCCTTTACAAGAAAATATTTATTTTCTTCCCTATAGAAGATTGCTTTACGATCATACAAATAAGGACTTCCCAAAACCACCCCACAAATATCCAAAGGAACTACATCCAATTCAACCTCATCAATAAACATGCAGTAATGGCAAATCTGAAAGTACAAGTTTTAGTTACTCACTAGTTTTACATCATCACAAACCCAACCCAAAGGATAAGGCTTGGGATGTGGTTTAGTTTTGAGTCCTAGTTTCTTAACAACCTCCTCAGAAATTATATTAGCTTGAGATCCACTATCAAAAAGAGTATCAATTTTCGTATGCTTTGAAATTACTCTAATGTGGAAAAGCTCATTTCTTTTCTTATCGTCAGGTATAGTTTGTTTACTAGAAGAAGATTCAACATCTGTAATGCTATTGTTGGAAATTGAAAGAGTTGATTTACCTTGTAAACCCATAGCTGTGATTTTGGTTTCATCACCGAATCGAACCAAGATCATGCTACTACGGTGTTTGTTTTCTTTTCCTTTCCTTTCTTAACCATCCATTTAGGCTTCTTTTCGGGATGTAATTTCCAACATTTAGACTCATCATGATTTTTTTTACAATGATTACAAAATGGTTTTTCATCTTCCTTCTTAACAGAGAGAGTTTGTTTTATGCTTAACCTTTCCTTTTCCTGTTGTTCTTTCGAACCTTTTCCTTTAGATTGCTTGTTCTTCGATTAAAAGAAGAGAAAGAGGACTCCTTTATCATTTTCCCTCGTGATTCCGGATGGGTTGCTTGAACACATACTTTGCATCAAGATTAGTAGGACCTAAAACAAGTATCATATGCCTTAGATAACTATACAATCCACCAATATATTTGAGCGAGTGTTTCTTCTATGTTTAGGAAATTCCCAAAATTAGAGCCCTTTTCCTAAATTCTTGTGTGTATTATTGAACACTTTGTCCCTTAGTTTGTCTTAATGTTTTCCAATCCATCATAGCTTGTTGCTTATAACCAAGAGGATAAAATTGTTGCCTAAGATTTGAAACAAATTCAGACCAACAAGTGATTTCTATACCGTTGTTTTCTTCCACTTCCTAAAGCTTACTCTCCCACCAAATGAGTGTTGTTCCACCCATCCGAAGAGTTTCCAGATGAATCTTTGCTTCATCATCAACAATTCTCTGAACCCTGTAATATACTTCTATTTTCTTGACCCAGTTATCCAACTTCTCTGCATTTAGCTCTCCAGTATACATAGGAAATTCAAACTTGATATCTAACTTTAATGAAAGAAAATCAGATTTTAAAGAGTCTCTTTTTGGAATGTCAGAACTAGAGCTTTCTTCTTTCTTACCTTCTCTAGTCCCCTTTTCCCTTTTCCTTTCTTGGTACATTTCTTCCACCATTTCCTTCATCTGTTGGAAGGATTGACGAAAGTTTTGTTCCACTTCCTCTCGATCCACCATTGTAGGACTTCGAGATCGTCTGGTACCAATTTTGAGATCTCCTTCAACTAATTCTCCTTCACCCTTCTTAGATTGAGACCTTGTTAACATCCAACACACAACTTGCAATCCAAAACACGTTAAACTGAACCAAAAATCAGTCAAAACCAGCTTTGATACCAATGATCTGAAAACCAAATTTAACTAGCAATTGTGTACACACATTTTCTTGCTTTGTATTGATTTTTGATGTAAAAATTGTGCATTATTTCTTTTTGTATTTTTAATAAAAGAATAAAAACTGCAAGTACTGTGCAAATACTGAAAGAAATGAAGAGAATTCACCAGCAACATGACGCAAGAATTGATAACGGAGTTCGGCGCTTGAGGCCTACGTCTCCAGGGCCGGTTGAATGGGACCAATCTATTAAAATCTTGAAAATAATTATTTACAAAGAATTCTACAAAATTATGACCTTCTCACAGTCTTCCTCTGTCGAAAATAATAGGGGTTACTTTTTACATCTCCTCTAAATTCCACCGATAGCTCAAGATATGAGCAATACAATAATACTACACAGTCCCGAATGAATTACAAATAGAATATCACCCTTTTTATATTGTTTATGCGCCTCCTAGCATGCCGGCTGGGTGCTTATCATTTTACTTGGCCCACCCGAGTTCCATTCTCCTCCCTTGCTTTTGGCTTATCCTTTTGGGATTATAATCCCACATTTGGCACATTAAAACTTGGTCAAGGCTTTATATGGTAGGTGGGCGCGGGTTTTGAGTGGCTTAATAGCCACCTAAGCCTATGTGGAGGGTGCTTTACATTTGGCGCATTACATTGGGGATGGCACATTGTTTAATTTTAGGCGCCAAATCCCTTAATATATGCATGTACAGTTTAGACTAATGCGTGGAAAGTGGAATAGATAATGTGTTGAATAGTTTGAGAAATATGGCGTGGAAAATTGCAAATAGGTTATAAGGCATGGGTAATTTAAATAATACATGCCCAATGTCCCACATGCATGGCACAAAAGGAAATATAGAGGTTTATATACACAAGTTGGTTTAATGATTAAATGAGAAGGAGGCCAAGGCACCCCTCCATAATCGAGTGTGTCGAACTGGCTGAGGGCCCCACCTGAGTAAATAAGCGGGTCCATTTTGACGAGAATGAGTGTCAAGACAGCGCATTCCAAAACCCATTTTTTTAGTACGTCACACAATTCGTCCATGTGTCGCAATATGATCGAAACACTTGGTGAGTGTGCACACGTCCAACCTACACAAAACTCCAAATTTCGCCAGTTGCCCAAAAATTTCAGCGGGCTATAACTTTTGCAAACGAGCTTCGTTTCCCCGCAAACAATTCGTCGCCGTCGAGTCGTATAATTTTTCCCCACGCTTTAAAAATGACTGCAACAATTTCGAGAAGATCTTAGATCGGTGTTTCTCTGTGAGGATCCTCTGGATCAATATGAATATTGAGGATGCATCATGGGAAGATGAAGCATTCATGCAACAACATCTAGGGCTTCCCAACATTGGGGACAATGTTGCTTTGAAGGGGAGGGGCATGTTACACCCTTAATTATATATCTTACATGGGATGGATATAGCCAACTTGTTGCTATCATAACTTAATATCATGATGTATCTCTTTTATATATGATCTATTATCATTGGTTGGTCGGCCTTGTTGATGGCCATAGCATAGGAATAGTATAAATAGGGGTTATAGGTAGTGGATGATCATTATGTTGAGTATTTGAGTCTTATTATATGTTCTTAGGAGTTGCCCCCTTGAAGTGGCCAAGCTATTATACTTTCATATTGAGAGAATTTATCTGTAATATTGTGTTATTTGGTGTTCTATTGCTGGTGATAATCATAATTAATCAAGTAATTTCATTACACTTTTGATAACTCTCAAGGGTTAAGAATCACTAGTGGCTTGATGGGGGATGGAAATGAGTGTAGTGATGACATTGGCTAGAGTGTCAAAATATGCACCCAAGGGTCTTCACCACAAGTTGATTAAATGTGTTAAAGTGTGTGGATCTCTAAGAGGACAAGTGCGCTTGAATATTGGAGGTAATGATAGACCAAGGTCACATAGTTGTAGTAGGTACTATTGTCTTACAACATGTGTGATCAAGCTAATCAAGTGTTTAGATCAAGTTTTCCCGATACCAAGATGGTTTGGGAAGGTTGTGATCACATGATTTGAGTGGGGGATGGATGACCATGTTGAGGGTTTTTAAACGATGGAAGATGGTTGTCAAGGATTCTCTTAAAGGAGTGAAGTGGTGTGCGTTAAATGGTTTTAAGGGAGTAGGAATTAATTGTTTGGAGGGAGTGGAAAGTAAAGGTGTAGGATTATGTGGATTATGATATGGTTTAGCTGATTTGGTTTTAGGAGTTGGATTATATTGTTGTGGCTTGTAGGATGAAGGGGGTGGATTAGGCATGGGGGCTGAAGTGGATGGTTTGGTGTTGGAGGTCGAGGTTTGAGTATGTGGTTTTGAGGTAGATGGTGTTGGCTTAGGATTAGATTTTTTGGGATTATTAGATGTAGATGAAGGGGAGGGGGTAGATTTAGATGAAGAGGATGAGTGTGATATGGGGGTCACATTAGAGGTGGGTGATGTTGGGGATGAAGGAGTTTTGGGTGATGGGTGTGGTGTAGGAACCACATTAGATTTGGTTGATTTAGGGGATGAAGTAGATGAAGGTAGCATAAGAGCCTCATTAGATTGGGTAAGAGATGGATTGGGGAGAGGGTTGGGATTAGTTATATTTGTTAGGTTTGGGAGGTGGTGACTTAAGAATCACATTAGATGCTTTAGGATTGGAGGATGGTGGAGATGGGTTAGGATTAGATGTGGATGAAGATGATGTGGGTGGCATAGGAGCCACATTGGATGGTTTAGGATTGGGGGTAGAAGGGGATGAGGGTGACTTAGGAGTCACCGTAGACAAGATAATGTTGATAGGATTAGATGTAGGTGATGGAGAGGATGAAATAGAATTAGGGGATAAATTTGATGGTGGATTAGGGTGTGTGGGAAAATCTAGGAGAAATTCCATAGGATTAGATTGAGATAATGAAGACGATGAGGATAAAGTACTAAGATGAGATGTGGGGGATGATTTTGGATGAATTTTTTGGGGTTGTTGTGGATATGTGAATGGGACTCGATGATAGGTTTGATGATGATTGGGTTTTGTTGATGCAAAATCATAGCACCCCGAATGGCCTCGGATCTTAGTGGGGCATCTAGTGTGATCTCGTATAACATTGGACCATCTCTTAAGATGTGGGACTTGCGAACTTGAGATGGACCTCCAGAGAAGGTTGGTTCCTACTCCTAAACTACCTGCCACAAGCTATTCTAATGCAGGAAAACTATCTAATCCTAATCTAACCTTCCAAGGGACCAGGGAGAGAAAGTGCATGAAAACAAAGCCTACACTAAAATGGTGATACACTAGAGAAGGAGGTTGTTGGTCACAATCTCAGCTACCTAAAATGGAGAGAGGTGAGCAAAGGAGAGGGTGGAAAAGCATCACAGACCAAAGATAAAGTTCACACGAAACACCACTTCAACCCATTAAACACAACTCCCAAAACCTACAATAGACATAAGAAGAAGAGATAATAAAATAAGGAAGGATGGACAAGATGCATCACAAAATAGATTTTATTGCTCCAAGAGTTCACACAATACATCATCAGTGGGCAAGAGGCAAGAAAATGCCATTACAGAGCCAAGAGAGGAGGCTTAGATTCCACATTCTACCCTAAAGAAGAAAGAGAGAGGGGGAGGGAGAGAAAAGATGACCAACCTTTTGAAATATTCCCCTCCTTTACAATATATAGAAGAATGAGAGAAGGAGAGAGGGAAGAATTTGAACCTTGCTCTAACCACCCCTAAGAGCATTAAAATCCACTTGCAACAATGATGGGCTTTACTGCAAAACCCATGCCCCATATGTTGTTCCTTGCTAGGCAAGAAAGGAAGCCCATTCTTCATCATGGTGATAGGTGGGAAACTTGATGGCCTCAAAATGGTGGGCCGAAACATTAATGGTGGTAGGTGAGTATGAGCACTGAGAGCTCTCCAAAACATCTTCTTCCGCTCAATTCCAAGCTTCGGTCAAAAGATATGGCTATCTCGAAGGCGTTCAGGTTTGGAGTCTATTCATGCGAGATCCACGTGGCAGCCTTGTGTGTTTTGAAGATTTGACCCCCTCTTCTCGCTCTTGAAGTTTACTGCAACCGACACGTGGTAGCTTGCGTGGGCTCCTCTGTGTTCTACCTAAGTCCCTCCTATTGGTGGAGACACTCTGCCTGACTCGAGACATGTGGAGAGTTGGCACATGTTTGGGGACCACTTTTGGATTCACCTCTTGAAAGAGCACTAAAGAGACACGTGGATCCTTCCACATTTTCTCTGTTTCTTTTTGTTTTGGCTAAGTCCCTTTTGTTTGGCGGGGCCAAATTTCGGCCCCTAGACATGTGGAGGCTCAGGCGCACATTGGTGACTCACGGGGACATGTACTGCAGATGAAGTGATCGGTGGCCTTCAAGTATCATTGGGCATGGATTCATGAATGATATCCTGCAATCGATCTTGTCCCTAAACCGTGAGCCCGACTTCGTGCTTGGTGACCACGAGCTTGCCCGCTTATCCGCACTCTCAATTTTCATAAGAAAATCTTAAAGATGATGTTTTTGAGAGTAGAAAATTGCATTGACCTGGGGCTTTCACCTTCTCTAGAAATGGATTGTGGGCACACCGAACCGCTAATAGCGATACAACCTTGGGGTGACAAAACACCACAACACCATTATGTACAAAACTAAAAATCATACATGCCTCGAATAAGACATATAGAGTGTGCAAAGACACTTGTGTTACTGAAAGCAAACCTAAACTAACCTAAACTAGCCGAGAGGCAAGGGTGCTCAAGTAAAACTGCAGCGAGCAGCAGGAGAAGTAGCTTCCCTTCCTCACAAATTGCGACCATGTAGTTGATTTGCGCCTGAACATGGTAAAAAAAAAGAGTGAAAACCGCCTTCCGATGGTGTTTCACTCTCCTCAAAGTATCAACAAACAGAATATACACCTCCTGGAGTTGCTCTGTAATTGGATCTAGGAGGTTGTTCTTAATCTTTGGTGCACTAAAGCTTTGTCTCATGCTCGAAGTGAGCATGACCGGTTACAACTTTGTTTTTGGCTTTAGGCTAGCTAGATGTCTTATTGGGCATGGTCTGATCCTTGTGGTTTGCCCATTACTTTGAATCTTAATCCCACAGATGGGAATTTCTTGCAGACTTTTTTTTTCCTAAAGGGGAGTGCTTGGAGGTGGGGCACACAAAGTTGGGGTGCGCATGGTTATGCCTCAATAAGAAACTTGGTCTCCTCCAGAAATGCGCCCTCTGGAGCTAACTAATTTTCATCTAGAACAGACACCCATATGGTTTCCTCTTCCCATTCGGAGTCATACGAGTCACGCCATTCTTCAACTATCCTGTAGTCATTGAACATGATGACATTGGTGGGAAGGCGCATTGGTAGGGGCTGTTCATTTATGGTACAACTAGGTAGAGGGGACTTGGAAGAAAATGGGAGGATGGACGCAGAAGGGATGGAAGGCGCACACATGTGCAAGAAGAATAGAGGCAAGCACAAGAAGGGGAATGGAAGAGAAATGAAGGTGAGGTGAAAGTGAGGAGGGAGGAGGGATGGAATTCTCAGTGGGGGAAATGCGTAAGAAGCTAGAAACATGCGGAACAGGATGAGATGATGTAAGTTGGCACGGCAGAGTGGGAGGACTGTAAGATGGAAGTGCAAGGTTGCCCCATTGATGTGGTTTCGTGCGACTAGACTTTGAGCCTCCATTTTTCTACCCATTTTTAATCAAGGGAAACATCTCAGTGATAAAGTGCAGCTTTTGTTGGGTGCTAAACTAGACTGGTACAAGGCCAACCCATTGACAAGGGACCTTGTAGCCAACTTTAGCTACCATTATGGAGCACTTGACTCTGAGCTGCATCATGTCCATCTCCATCTTTCACACCTGCCTCTCAAAATAATATTCGCCAAGGAGTTTCCACCATCATTTGCGTAAACTTGTTCTTCATAAATATTTTGGTTAGAAAAAAAAGGTTATGTGCATTTTCGGGATAATGGGGCTTATAAAACTGATTTTGAGGAGGATTTTGAAACTATGGGAATGGAGGAAAATAGTTATGTTATGCAAGTGAGAATTCCATGGTGGGAAAGAAGTCATGATTGCACAACTTGATGGGATGGAAGAATATGAAGGAGATGTAAGAAAAATGGATGAAAATAGAAGGGGAAAGGTATGTAACTTCAAAGATGGGTTGTTGACTAGATGGAGTAGCAAGATGTGTTAAAAATCCTCTAAAGGCTAGATCTCGAAATAACACATGAACTCCTGCTTTGAGATGAAGATGTAAAGCTCTTGATCTGGTCCCACTGGTGTGCAAAACTATTGATGCAAAATCACAAAGACCCCCAAATGGCCTCGTATCTGAGTGGGGCATCCGGTGTGATCTTGCATAACATTGGACCATCTCTCAAGTGTGGGACTTGCAAACTTGAGATGGACCTCTAGAGAAGGTTGGTTCCTACTCCTAAACTACCTGCCACAAGCTATTCTAATGCAGAAAACTATCTAATCCTAATCTAACCTTCCAAGGGACCAGGAGAGAAAGTGCATGAAAAAAAAGCCTACACTAAAATGGTGATACACTAGAGAAGGAGGTTTTTGGTCACAATCTCAACTTCCTGAAATGGAGAGAGGTGAGAAAAAGAGAGGGTGGAAAAGTATCATAGACCAAAGATAGAGTTCACATAGAACACCACTTTAACCCATTAAACACAGCTCCCAAAACTTGTAATAGACATCAGAAGTATGCACAGTATACCCTGCAACGATGAGAGGCAAGAAGAGATGATAAAATAAGGAAGGATGGACAAGATGCATCACAAAATAGATTTTATTTCTCTAAGATTTCACATAGTACATCATCAATGGGCAAGAGGCAAGAAAATGCCATTACAGAGCCAAGAGAGGAGGCTTAGACTCCACATTCTACCCTAAGGAAGAAAGAGAGAGGGGGCAAGAGAGAAAATATGACCAACCTTTTGAAATATGCCCCTCCTTTACAATATATAAAAGAATGAGAGAGGAGAGAGGGAATAATTTGAACCCTTCTCTAACCACCCTTGGAAGAGCATTAAAATCCACCTGCAAAAATGATGGGCTTTACTACAAAACTCATGCCCCATGTGTTGTTCCTTGTTAGGTAATAAAGGAAGCCCATTCTTCATCATGGTAGTAGGTGGGAGACTTGATGGCCTCGAAAATGGTGGGCCAAAACATTAATGGTGGTAGGTGAGTAGCAGAACCGAGATCTCTCCAAAACGTCTTCTCCCACTCAATTCCAAGCTCTTGGTCGAAAGATATGGCCATCTGAAGGTGCTCTGGGTTTGGAGTCTATTCGTGTGAGATCCATGTGGCAGCGCTGCAAATTTTAAGATTCAAACCCCTCTTCTTGCTCTTGAAGTTGTTCCAAAGTGACACGTGGAAGCTTCTGTGGGCTTCTCTTTGTTCTACCTAAGTCCCTCCTATTTGTAGAGACACTCTGCCTGACCCGAGACACGTGGAGAGCTGGTGCATATTTGGGGACCACTTTTGGATTCACCTCTTAAAAGAGCATTGAAGAGACATGTGGATCCTTCCACAAATTTCCTCTATTTCTTTTTATTTTGGCTAAGTCCCTTTTGTTTGGCAGGGCCATATGCGACCACTGGACACGTGGAGGCTCGGCCGCAGCACCTTTAGGACTTGCCTCCGGATTTTCCTTTAAAGTTACGCCCGAGTGACACATGAGGCTTCCACCGACCCTTCTATACTTATTTGATTCAATGGATGGATCTTCCCCTTCTTTGACTCTAACCACGTGGCAAGCCCACACACACTTGGGGCCCCGCTCTTAATTCTTCCTTTGAACTTACACCGAAGAGACATGTGAAGGCTCTCGCCGACGCTTGGACTTTTTAACGGCTGAATTTGTCTCCTTTTCGGACTTGGGACACGTGGAAAGCTGGTGCTCTTTAGGGGACCGCCTTGATTCTTCCTTTGAATTTGCATTGAGATGACACGTGGAGGATTCCACTAACCCCGTTGCTTGCTCGAATCGAATCGTATGTGAAGTCTGAAACTTCGAGCCCTTTCTTCAATCTTCTCTTATTGAGCCTTTGGTCTCTTTTAACATTATTGGCCTCCTTCGCTGACCCTGCTCCTCCATTGTTGAGTCTTCTTGCCCCTCATATTTGGGATCGATTATCAGATTTGAAATGTGGGCTCACATGACTGAATCGACCCTTTGATTTTCTTATGCAAGGTCATGTTTGACCAATTTTTCTGGGGTGGCAAAATTGGGATAACAGATTTATGGGTTGAGATTTTGGATGTTGGTGCATGAGTTTTGATATGAGGAATATGGGGGTTTTGATGATTGATAGGAAATTTAGGTGTTACAATTGGGGATGGTTGTGTGGGTTTGGGATTGGTGGCTAGACTAGAAAGGACATAAAGGAGGTCCTCTTAGTCTAGATCAAAGTTAGTGAGGTGGTCAAAGTCAACATAATTGGATTTTGGGGATAGATTTTTATGTTGTTTAGGTCATGGTGTGGATTGGGATTATTTGGTTTCCTTGAAGAGGAAGTCAATGGGGTTATTGGTCTTAGGAAGAGGAATTTGTGAATGAGGTTGGATAGGAGATGATGGCTTAGGGGGTGATTGGTTGATCAAGATTAAATATCGGATATTTGTTGATTAAGATGTTGGATGATTTCTAGGATATTAGGATCAATGTGGGATGGTTGATTTGGATGACAAGGAGAGGATTGGTTAAGGCGGGATGTGAAATTTGATATTTTTTATTAAGATGTTGGATGGTGTGCGGGGATTCATGGTCAAAGTGAGATGGTTGACTTTGATGGGTGGGGGATGATGGGATAACTTGGTCGATTGATTTAGAAAAGAGATAGGGGTTTGGGTATTGGTTTAGAAAGGATGGGGATTGCAATTCAAAGGCCATGGTTATATAGGATGTATGGGGGATTAGTTTTGGATTAGGATTTATGGTGATGGGATTAGGATGGGGATTGTTGTTTGATTAAGGATGTTTAATTATGATGATGTTTGATTGATTAAAATTTTAAATCAATGGGATGGTTAAAATTGTTCATACAAAAATCATACAACACACACCCTAACTAGTCAAGTGGGACTGCAACCAAACTATAGCTCATTTTCAATAGCAAAAACCGATGGCGATGCCACAACCGGCTCTCCACCTATGTGTGAATATGTGATCGGCTAGTGAGTGATCTTGGGAAGTATGGCCTCCTTGCGCTATAGTTCAATATGTAACCAAAAGGGCTACCTATTCTAGGATGACAAGCTCTCTAGGGGCATCCCCGATATACCTTACAGTACGTGGGGCCCAAATCCATGTTATAAGGATGTTGTCTAAGGCCTAGGTTTTGGGACATGGAATCCCCTCACTTCACACTCGCTCTTAAAACAAGAAAACACTTAGCCAATAATGATAGCTCTCCAAGAATTTATATACCCCGGAACATGGGGTGTGTCTACGTATGTGGAGGTGAATCCCATGGTCATGAGACCCCTAGGACTACGATAAGTGTGTGGATGTCACTTCCATGTCATGTTACCCCTAAAAAAATAAAAAGGGAGGGAAGACTAACCACTTTTGATCCTCAAGATTATCCTAGGATGCGAGAGGAGAGCATACACGATGTTGCCTTTGGGTTCTAACAAGCAACACAAGAACTTACAAAAGGACACAAAAATAATGAAAATTAAAATTTATATGATAGGGGCCTTTGACAAGGGAACCTGTAAAACAAAAAGATTAGTAGTTTTAATAAAAACCCCAATGTACTTGGACCGTTCGGGTTGTAAAACAAAAGGTTAGTAGTCTTAGTTTACTTAATATCCTGTAACCACAAACTGTTAGGTAATATTATTATTATTTTGATTAAATGGAAAAATCGATAGAGTTTCCCCTTGTTTATGTAATTTTCCTACAAAAACATAATGTTAGGTTTGAGAAAAAGTGCCAAGAATGAAAATGTGTTAGCTATTGATGAAAACAAAAGAAAAAATAGTTAACAATATATATGCACTATTACAGTATAAACATGTTGTTTTAGTAATAGATGCATTTTGGATGACAAACGTGCTGAAATATAGTCCGATGTGTCAATCCTACAAAACAAATTCCAGTAAGCACAAACGCATTATTTCAAGAGTCAAATGCGCCACAATATGAACAAACCCATCGATACTTAGACAAATGCAATGAACCCTACACAAACAGAATGTTAGTATAAATGCACTAAAAGCAGGGAACAAACGTGCTAAAAATTAGATAAATGTGTCGATATGGTTCTAGAAGAGTTGAACCTACACAAACATAGTATCAATATTTAAATGCACCGATATGATGGAAAATGTCTTTGAAAGGTGCCACTATAACCACGGAGGCTAGTACTTACTAAAAATGCATTGTTTGGTATACATGTTGCTTTAGGGAACAAACGTGTTGTTTTAGGATGTAAGTGCTGAAACGGAACAAAGTCACGAAAAATTCAAAAATTTGAGTTTAAATGTCATTGAAGAATTCTGAAATTTTGGCAGCTTTTTATTAGTGCTTAATGCTACTAATTTCAATTAAAATTTAGGGGGTAAGCCCCATGGTGGGTGCCAAAATTTAGAGGAAAAATTATGTTAGCATGCAAACATGAAATGACTTATGAAACCAATTCAAAACAATATCTAACACAATAGTTCATCTACCTCAGATTGAGAAGAGATAAAAAGAGGGAGAAAGTGATATACATGTACTTACCTATAAGTGAAATCCTCCTCCTTTGATGGGTTTGATTTGCTCCTTGATTTTCTTGTTGGATAGTATGAAAATTCTTTAGATATTTGGACCAATTTCAGCAGCACCTCCCCTTGATTAAATGATGAATTAAGCTTGATAGAATGCTATGAAGAATGTTTGGATTGCTTGAGAATTTGGCAGCATAAACTTGCAATTGTTCTAAGGTGCTTGTCATGGAGGGTGGCACCTCTATTTATAGCTAGAGGAGGCAAAAATCAATGGTTGAGATCTTGCCATGGTGGATTAGATCAATGGTTGAGAATGGATGAGAGGGGAAAATTTTCTAGATGTAGAAAATTCTAGATTTCATGAGAATTCTCCATTGAATTAAAAATTCAATGGAATAGTGTATTTTTATTTGAATATTTGAAAATGGGAGGGAAGAATGGAGAGGCTTCTAGAAATAAAAGCCTCTAGATTTGGAGGGTCATTTAGCATGTAGTTAGGTGAGATTAAGTATGTTTAATGAGGTGATTAGATGGAGAAGCTAGGCATAGAGTAGGTGGTAGGTGGGTGAGTATTTTTAAATTGCTAGAAAATAGTTAATGAAGATTAGTTAATGTATTAAATAAAATATTAATGATGTATTAATATTTGTAAGGATGTAATGGGATTATGGAATGGTGAAAATAATAATTGAAGTATGGTTATATATAATAATTAATTAATTTATAATTAATTATTATATGGTTATTGATGGGAATGGATTACTATAGTATGATGATCATATTATTTGCTAAATGACCATG
The DNA here is from genome assembly GCA_018340775.1 of Taxus wallichiana var. yunnanensis. Lineage (NCBI taxonomy): Eukaryota > Viridiplantae > Streptophyta > Pinopsida > Cupressales > Taxaceae > Taxus > Taxus wallichiana. Next base: position 572,113,789 of record CM031243.1, on the reverse strand, counting down.
TTGACATTTTTGCATGTCTACACCTAGAAAGAGAGAAAGATGAGATAAAATTTACTTTGATACTCATAGGAAAAGATAAGAGGTTGAGTGAAGAAAATATAAGAAGATGAGGGAGCATACAAAGAAGAAAGAGTTTATTAGGGAAGATGAAATAACCGAGTTAAAGAGGATGGTAGATCAAATAAGGATGTAGATGGAAAACATGCAAGAGGAATAAAGATAAGGATGTGGATGGAAGATGAGATAGAAGGTGAAGTAGCCTATAGAGCTACTAGTGGAAAGAAGAAGAAGATGGGCCAATAAGCAAGAAGAAGGTGATCAACACCTTGAGAGAGATGAAATAGTCGTGGAGGAGGATATGGAGAACAATATTTTTCATCCATAAGGAGTGATATTGGGAGAATTAGAAAAATGTCTCTTCCTTCTTCTATAAGATCAGTAATTTGAGTAAAGAAGAGGACATCTTGACCAAGAAGCTAGTAGACAAAGAGGAAAATGAAGGAGAAGGCATGGTGCAAGGTGTAGCACTTGGAGAGAGAATAAGAAGAACACCTAAAATGGTTTTATAAGGAATAAATTAGATACAAATACATCATGAAGAAGTGCCTAACTTGGCACATGATGAAGATCAATTCAAAGAGCATGGTATAGTGTCAAATGAAGGAGGAAAATTTCAAGAAGATAGATTCCTTAGAGAAAAAGTTGTAAAAAGTGAAATGGATATAAGCAGTTAGGAAGAAGATCTTAAGAGAGCTCAATACTAGTTTAAGAAAGTGGAGAAAGAAGGGAACAACCCTGAAATGTAAGAAAACAATGAGGAAGAGATGATGCAAAGAGAAAATAATGCAAGGAACAGAATCATTGGATCTCATCGGAAATGAGGAAGGCATTAAAAAGGAAAAATCTAAGCTATTGGAGCTCTTGGACCAAGAAGAAGATGCAAACATTAATGAGGAAGCCTTAGAGAGAGAATTGTAGAGAAGAGTGCATTAACGAGCACCAAGATGAGGAGAAATGACTAGGATTAATGAAGAAGATACCAAACATGAAGACCTTCATATCTACAAGGTCATTAAAAATATCAGAAGAAGTAGATGGTTTCATTGGAGTTGTATAATGAAGTTTGATAGATTCATAGACTATAGTGGAGGATGGAAGAAGGAAGCAAAAGAAGACAAGAAAGAGATAAAATAAGGAAGAGGAGAAAAAAATCACAAAGATGAATAAATATGAAAGAATGAAGAAGACAAAGATAAGAGTAGAGAGAGGATGTAAGCACTCAAAGATTGGAAGAAAAGGAAAAAGAGTTCAAAAATACATTTGACTTAGGGCTCAAAATCTTCTCCCACATAAGGAGTTTGATGCAAGAGCATTTAGGAGTTTTGGTGTGTCTAGGAAAGTATTTTGGTTTTCATAGTTTTATAATGTCATTTATAATGGAATCCAAACCATTATTTCACTTTACTATGTATACATCCTTCAAAATGGATTTTCCCTCCAAAAGGCTTAATTTAAAATTTTGAATTTTCTTCTTGTATTAAAGTGGTGGATCTCAATTTAGATGTAATGTTGATCTATGATATTTTATGAAAGGTTTAGTGAGGATAATTATATTATGATCAAGTGTTTGATAATCCCCATAATGCTTCCACACATGTAATAGAGTTACCACCCTAGTTAGGGTGTAGTAACTTGGTATAAGTACCGAAAAAAACATTAACATATAATAAATTATTAAAATGGAGAGGTAGAGGATAAGTGAATGAGGAATTTGAAGGGAATATAGGAAGGAGAAGGAACCCCAAAATAAGAATAAATTCTACAATTTTTGATGACTATAACCAAAGGTAGTTTTATCACTTCGTATCTTGAAGGAAAAGGTACAATAAAGAAGTAAGTTTATATTTTACGTATGTTTTCTTAATGCAATGGATTGAGTTTTAGGCAAAAGGAATGTCAATGGATGAGAATTTTTACTATATATATATATATATATATATATATATATATATATATATATGTATGTATGTATGTATGTATGTATGTATGTATGTATGTATGTATGTATGTATGTATGTATGTATGTATGTATGTATGTATGTATTGTTGTGTGTAATGACTTGAGTACAAACTTGCTAAGGCAACATTTCATACCCTTCTTGAAGGATTTTCAACATTTTCTTGAGTAGAGGTCTATTTTCTTGAATGAAATGTATTTTTCAAGGTCTTATAATATCAATAATAGTGATAAGATAAATCTTGGAGCCATTGGAAAGTAATTTTTCTATGAAAATTGGAGGTAAATAGTATAGTATTGTGTTTTCACAAGTTTGCACATGATTTGAAGCAAGTTTCTATGAGTTAATGATATTTTGGGAAATAATAAACAAAGAAAGGTGTTAGAGGATAAGGAATATTGTTAGAAGGTTTATGGATTTTTAGAGTGGTCTTCAGCTAATAAATAAAAAAATAAATGAAAAAGAGTAGTTTGTTATCTTGTGTTCTGGCTTAGGATTTTAGAGAGGTAAAAATGCCATAACTAGAGTTATATTTATTTTAAATTTATGAAAATTTAGTAGAATATTGAGAGGGACATTATAAATGTGTTTACAAAATTCTAGGCATTTATGAGGTGTCTATGGTGACCAAACTCCAAAATCTCAATCCAAAACTTTGTTTTAACAATTTAGAGAGCTTGTTTTGAAGTCTTTTGACTTAGAAGATGCTAAATAACTTTGGAACCTGCACAAGGGTGTGGAAACACGTTGAATAAGATGAATAAGAGTATGGATAATGTGTATAGGTTAACTTTATATTCAATCAAATAAGTAAAACAAAATTTCAAGGTCTCAAGAAACCTATTTTGACCTCCCGACCTCAAAGTAAGATGCCATCTGTTGTATAATGATCTAAACTAGCCCTAGATCAACAATTGAAATTTTGGTCGAGAGAAATATTATGGAAGTACTTAAAATTGCAATTTAAATTGGGGTAAAATTTTCTTGACTTGGGGTAAATCTACTATATTCTTGAAGAAGGGTCTACTTTACCCGCACCACTCAAGAAAGAAAAGGATAGTGCTTTTGGATTATGGAAGATGTTCTTTTATGGTTCTAGAAGCATAAATGGAGTTGGGGTAGGTGTTTTATTAATTTATCTAATGAACGAGAAATTATTCTTTTCCCATAGATTGCATTTTACATGTTCTAACAATGTAGCAAAGTATGAGGCATTGGTGCATGGTCTTCTAATTGTTGAAAAGAGGCAAATCAAAACATTGCAAATATTTGGGGATACTTGAATTGGTCATCCACCAAGTTAGAGGGAAGTGTGCCACAAAGAATAATATTTTGAAGGCTTATAAACACAAAGTTTGGGATCTTCTAGATAGTTTTGATGCTCTTGATCTATAAGTGGTGCCTAGGAGATTGAACAAAGAAGTAGGCTAGATGGCAGCCCTGGTTCACAATTCTCACATGCTTTTGATCTTGTTAAAGGAAATGTTAAACACATCAAGGTGGTGGTCAGGACGTCCATTCTAGACAATGAAATCAGCTGACAAGTATTTGAAAACTATGAAAACATTATCCATTTTATCCATAATGAAGTTGAATTTTCTTCAAGCATGCAATCTGATTTGTACGACAACTATGATGATCAAATTATTCAGCTTAAAGAAAAATAAATTACCAAAATGATTGGTCACTTTGGAGTATATTTTTAGTCTTGATGATGAATTCAGAGGTGAAGAGAAGAACATAATAACAAGGAAAGAAGACTATCAACCAGTCACCATTACACAAGGCAAGGAACTTCTTCTTGGAAAGGTATGTGATGAGAATGAGAAAAAAGCTTTTATATCCTTGTGTCAAAATTTCAATGATGTATTCTCATGGGATTATGAAGACCTTAAGGGGTTTGATCCAAACATTGTTCAACATTCCATTGATCTTGATCCTAACATCAAGCCAATTAGATAAAACAAAGACCAATTAATCCCAAGATAGAGCCCTCATGAGGAAGGAGTTATCCAAACTGATTGAGGAAAAATAATTTTTCCTATCAAATACTCTACATGGGTGGAAAATATTGTCTTGGTAAGGAAGAATAATGGATAAATCAGACTTTGTGTTGATTTCAGAGATTTGAACAAATCCTCCCTAAAGGATCATTATCCTCTACCTTCCATGGAGAAAATTTTACAAATGGAAGCAGGAACTAAAAATTTTCTATGCTTGATGGATACTCAAGTTTTAATCAGATCAAGGTTAGGGAGGAGGATCAATTCAAGATTGCATTTACAACCAAATGGGGAACATATGCATATTAGAAAATGTCTTTTGGTTTATCAAATGCAGGTGTTACATTCTAAAGAGCAATGAACATTGCTTTTAAATGGTATATCAATGAATTCATCCTTGTCTATCTGGATGATATTACCATTTTCTCGAAGAAAATTAAATATCATATCAGTCATCTTGAAAAGGTATTTGAGAGATGTGGGAATATGGGGTGTCCCTTAATTCCAATAAATGTAGCTTTGCGAGTCCCTAGAGTTAAGCTTTTGGGGCATATTGTTTCAAAAGATGGTTTGTCATTAAACGAGAATGAATCTCAACCATATTGTCTCTCTCTTTTCCAACTCACAAGAAAGAATTGCAATCATTCCTTTGAAATATTAAATTTGTTAGAAGATTCATCCCTAAGTTTGAGATTGGTTAGGCATATCACTCTAATTTTGAAGAAGGATTCAAATTACAAATGGACAACCGAAGGAAAGAGAGTTTTACCAAGATTAAACAGAAATTGTTCAAGCTCCTACACTTATCAATCCTAACTACTCTAAATATTTTATCTTATATGCATATGGAGTTGAATCTAATATTGTTGTTGTTTTGTATCGCAAGAAATTATCAAGGATTGGAACGACCAATATATTTATTCATTCGAGACCTAATTGAAGGATTATGAATTGAAGTATAATCACATTTAAAAACAAGTATTTTCTATCATAAGGGCTCTAAAAATTTAAGATTATGTTTATCGCTAATCATATCAAAGTTCTAGTCTTGCATTCTAGTGTGAGATACTTTATTATGGGAGCTTAAATCGGTGAGAAAAGAGTTGGATGGGTGACAAAAATAATAGAATATGATGTTGGAACCTAAATATTGACTAAGTACCAAGAGGTGCATACACACAAGATCGAGTAAATAGAAGGGTGCTCGGGGAAAAGCATGTAATAAAAGGGTTTAAGAAGGGTTTAAGTGAAACCGGGCGTTCATGAGAGGCGTAACAAGGGTGTAAAGGACTTAGCCATATTTGACATCATGGAGTCACTTGAGGAAAACGTGAAGACTCGACTTAGGTGTGATAAGTGGATAAGGTATTAGCATGGAACCTTGGAGGCCAAGAAAAGGATATTCCATGCAGGGAATATTCCCAGAGGCATCATTATAGTTAGTGGAAGGTTTTGTAAAGAGGATAAGCATTACTAATAGAGGACCACATTGACACTTGGCATGCGATTTTCTCATGAGAGAAGTCATGGTGGTGGACGTTGATCCTATTTAAAGAATTTTTTTAAGATAGAAACAAGGAGAAGGTAGAATGTAGTGCGAAGGCACTAGAAGGTATGAGAGTGATAAGAGAAGGATGGTAAAGAGTTCTTACAAAAATGTTAGGAAATTCTAAGCGTTTGGAGCTAGGGTTTATAGTTCTTGGTGCTTTAGAGGGTTGTAAGGGATATCATTAAGAATATGTATGGGTATTGGGGTCTATAACAAGGGTTATAATGGGGAAAGCATAGTTAGGATCCTGATCGATTAGTTTTTATGGGTTGGATCTCTTTCATTTGATGTATGTGGTCTGAGATGACCCTTTTATGTAGTGTGGCTACTAGAAACTCTTTTAAATCAATATACATTGATCTATTTTGTACATTTTGTTTATGGGTGTAAACCCTCATGTTATTTGGATTTTCATGACTCAGATCTTGTTCCTTTTGCTTCATACATTGTTTATTTACCTTTTGTGATGCATTGATGTGGATCTATTAGTTATATGTTTTACCTTTTAATTAGATACATGTACTTATGTTTCTATAAATAATCCTCCATTAATGGAAGAACTCTATTGCAAATCTCACATAAAGGAGGGGCTCGACGCCCGTGCACGTCTTGGGTGAGCACCCAGTGTAGGCTAGGTGATAGGCTGACACATTTGGGGTTAAAAATAAGTATTAAGGGTAAAATAATGACTACATCTTGGTTCTATTTCCAGTACCTCTTTTGAAGCTATTGTGAGAGAAATGTGTAATAAAGAGTTCCGATCTTGGATAATGTCGAAGCGTGGCTCAAAAACATGGAGGATGAGTTTTCTCAAAGATTCAATATCTTGGACACGAGTGTAGACACTAAAATTAGGTCACACTCCCCCTTCGTCCCTCGACATATAAGCCCCCTTTATTACATTTACCTAGCCATGACCCCCTTCACCCCACTAATATTAATTTAATTAATTTAATTAAATTAATGCTTTATCCTCACTATATTTATTATTTAAATATCTTATTTAAATAATATCTACACATATAGTTCACTTAGACACCTCACCAAGCTAACTCAACCTAAGACCTATTCTTAGCAAGTTACCATAACTAACTAAGACTTACCCAAACCCTAAAAATCAATGCCTACATTCCCTCTAACCACATTCCCGCATGCTCACAAGAGGCTCGAGTCTAAGCTATGGGATAATGACATGAGATCCGAGGAAATCAAGAGGATCTCCCTAAGTTTAGTAAACCTAGGAAATCCCGCCTTGACCAACATCAGTTTCCCTAACCATCGCCGATTAAGCCGAGATCGCCATCGGTTACCACTTTTATCCCCTAAAAACCTTATTATTAAGGTTGGTAAACATGGGAGAAAAGTGGATGAGTAAGAAAAAAATCTTAGAGAGATAACGCATCTTAAGAGAGCCAATTCCATCAAGAACTGACATCCAAGGAAGGAGATTAAGGATCTTCTCTGCACAGCCAACTCAGCCATGTTCGATCTATCCAAGCAAAAGAGGAATGTGCATGCAGCCCATGCAGAATATTTTCTTCAGTTGGTGATCACTTGCAGCCTTCAAACCCATCATCAGCACCTCTACCCTTCACACATGGACCTTCAGAATAAAATTCAAGTAAGTACAACATAATACTTTCTGGTTATTTCATTTCATCATTATTTTATCATCCATTGTTTATCTTGCTCCCTATTGACCATCTCCAACATTTTCACCTCCATAGACCCATCAAAACCTCACAAAACCTATTCCAATCACCCAATACCTCATCCTAACTAACCAAATCCTTTGTGCAATCACAAAGGAGACCAAAACCACGTTCTGTGGCATTTCTAGATCTCACAAGATTCGGCACTAATTATACCTAACCGCGGTCGGTCACCCCTGACCGACGCCGGTCTCTGTGTTTTCCCACACATCCTTAAAAAAAGACCTACCCACCTAATTTTACCTCCTCACTCTCACTCACCCGTGACCTACCCGAGACCTTTATAGACCTTCATAACTTGTAACCAACCATTTGACCCGTGGATTCTATTCTAGCTTAGCCTTGTTAGATTAGATCTATTTTTTCGATTGTATTTTGAAGTGAGATACCTAAATCATTTCAAAATAACAATAAGATTTACCTTGTTTTCAACATTAATTTGTTTAAAAAGTGGGTGATGACCATTTAGGAAGTACCATGCTTCCCGGATCTAGCTCATGTTAGGCGTTCCGCCCATATTGTTTAATTCTTTCTCGGTGGTCTTGCTTTCATTACAGTTAGTTCTCCTAGCCAAAAGGAAGCTCTCATGGTCAGTTCTGGATTCGGAAGTCATACGCGCGCAACAACCCATCAATCGACATTGGTATAGGTATTCCTCCTATGCCGTTATCCTATTTGTTTCGTTAACAATTTAAAGAAACAATCTAAGAACAAGGTGAAACATTTTGGCACACCGGTGGGACCCATCCTGGGGTTCCTTGCTTTTTATTCATTCCTAGGAAAAAATTGTGTGTTTGTTTCCTTCTAAAAAAAAAAAAAGCATACACACTAATTTTCTTCCCTGTAATCCACTTCTTCTTTCTATTTTCTCTAAAGGAAACTTTTCTTTTGGTGTATTTAAAAGAATCATGTCTTCATGTTTTCTGCATGGTATTGAAAGAGCATCCTCTTCTTGTTCATATTATTGTGTCATCAAATTTCACATTTTGGATTTGGGTTTAAAAACAATTGCATTTCATTCTAATTTTTTGCATTAGCTCACATTAAATGAGGGTAACCTATATGTTGGAGGTCATGACCAGCTGATGGTTGACAAATGAATCGTAGAAAAGCACTTCTATCCTTTTCTCTTTCTCCAAGTCTTACCAAACCACACAAAAATTCAAATACATACATTCTTAAACAACATCTTACCTGGAAGAAGTTGTAGGTGATCACACGATCACGACACAGTGGGCACCCATCTTGCTACTCTGTTGAGTCATACTTCAGAGTGAAGCCCCCCCACCATAACATACCTGAAACCTCACCCTTTAGATATCCTTCTTTGTAGGAAGCCATCCTCACCCAAAAATCTATTTCACAATTCATGTGTCAGTCCTAAATAGTATAAGCTAAATAAACATAATAGAAAAGGGCACTCTTAGGATCACATTTTCTTAGTGTTTTTGCTTGGCTTGCGTTTTGAGGTGAAAGATCACATTCATCACTTTTTTGTTCATCTTTGCACACTCCTCATCATAGTTGGTGTATTCGGCTTCACTTGAGTGTGCCTAGGCCATATCACCATCATTCCTAGAATTCTAGGTCTAATTCCACATCAAATTTTAATTCACAACCACTTTTTCTCATCAGTATTCCAATTCCATAGATGCTTGTCATCGTTACCTCGACCGCCATTGGTTAAACCCAATGACGTCGATTCTAGGTCCTTTTGCTAACCTACTCAAAAGGACATTCTCACTTCACTTTTTTCCACTTTCCACAGTCTCTATTACTATCATTTTTTCCCATTAATGATTTACACATCCCCAGATTTGGCATACTTGTCAGATTTTTCTTTCTCGCCTCACTCATTACTCATGCCTATTTTCTACAATGACCAGAAGTGCTACCCCCGACCAACGTCAGCTTTTTCCTAACCGGCATTGGTTATCCTTTTTCACATTCCAACCACCATTTGTTACTTCATCCATTTTTTTATCACCAGATTCACCCATTCCCGTATTTCTCTATACCATTTACAGAGAAGCATCCCTACTTGATCAAGATCTTGGTTCACATGGTACCGATTCAAGATAAGTGAATGCCCTCATGTTCCACGCCGATTGCCAACTACTCCCACCTAGTCCTTTACCACCTACTATTTCATCACCAGCCATGGATCCTATCCGACCTACTAATATCACAACTAGAGATGAAGAGTTCACACAACTCCTTGACTGAGAACCCCGCCACCTTGCGGTTTTACCTCTCCCATTAATCCACTCGAGCCGCCTCAGTCGGGTTGATATACGATATGCCCGTATCTATCCCCCTGACTCTCGCACCCACTTCTGCATCAACCCCATTTATCTCCATCCTGCCACTTACATCCACCTTACCCCTGGGATTGTTTCACAGATTAGGTTCTATACCCACCATGATTGCCACGTCTGTTACCTCTGTGGCACCCATTACATCCACCATACCCTTGACGATTACCCCAAACACAACCTCATCCACCCCTCATGTCTCACACATACATGTAGCTACATTCCCACCTCTAGTGTTGGTGACCCCTACCCCATTTCAGAATGTAGTTCTTTCCATTCCACAATCATTAGCCCCTATTGCCACTAGGGTTACCACGACCCTTCCTCCCCCATATACATACTACCAACAATTGCCTGTTTCATCTATTATTCATTCTCGGGTACATACCCCCTATTTCATTGCCTTCTTCTCCACCACCTTACATGGTAGCCCCATACACTAGAATGCCACACCCATTATATGTCCAAAACCAACCTCCTCATGCTATAGGAGGCATCCAATCATCACAACCCACCAATGACCTAATTAAATTGATGATGGACAAGATGAAGACACTAGAGGCATCGGTTTCTAGCTCCCGCAACACTCTCACTTACGATGAGATTTGCAACGAGCCTATTCACCCATCCATTCCCATCTGTTCATACCCTGTGCATTGGGAAATTCCTAAATTCAACCGCTTCAATAGTAAGGAATACCCACAACAACATTTGCACTCATTTAAACATGAATGTTATCGATTGCTCATGATGATGCCTTATTTTTGAGAACTTTTCTCATGTCCCTCATTGGACCAAAATTAGACTGGTATAGTGGGTTACCCAAACACTCCATATTTTCATTCAATCAGGTATCCCAAGATTTCTTGGATCATTTCTCTATCAATATCGCCAAAAATGTTACCATGACCGATCTATATTCCACACGTCAGTACGAGGATGAATCTATCACAAATTTTGTCACTCGGCACAACTGATCAATCAACTTACCTTTCAACTCCCACAAACTGAACTCATCGAGCTCTATACCTAGCTTGTGCCGGACATATCTCCGTGAACTTGCAGGTCCAAAATTTGAACATTCGATGAGGCATTCACTATGGCATGAAAGTGAGAGATTCAGGCCATCAAGAGAAGAAAATCCAATTACGAAATAAGAATTTGACATTCAAGTTGAATGAAACCTCTTCTTCTTCTAAACCGCCAACCAATTATTCAAAGGCTAAGGGTACCACTAACGGGTGGTACTCAAGGCCGACCAACTCATCTGTCTAATCAAGCTACACCCTCATCTAATCTATCACCCGTCCAGGATTTTCGATTCGCACAATAGCAGCGAAAATATACCCCAATTGGGGAACCTTACTCTTTTGTCTTAGAAAATCTTATCAAAGCTGGCACCATCACCCTTCCACCCATAAAATGACACACTGGTTTTGACCCTGCTCACCCCATGCCCGCATGGTATAAGGGACAAGATTTCTATAATTATCACCGAGTGAAGGGTCATAGTGATGGTAACTACATCACTTTTAAGAATATTTTCAAAGAAATGCTCGAGAAAGGTGAGTTGACTGAGGATAATCCCAACACCACCCCCAACCAAAATCTACAAATCTTTAAAAAACCATTTCCTAATCATGCCCCTTCATCAATCAAATAGGTGAGACATCCACTCACGATACCCATACCCGTGAGGTTCACGCAATCTTTAAAAAGGTACCCGTCGCCTCTCAATTACCTCACATCCCTTCCATAGAGGAAATCCTAGCCTAAAATCCTCCTTTCATGTCCGAACCAACCATCATGTTCCTTCACCAATAGAGAACACCCTTCATCTCCTACATCACCTACGAGAGGAGTCTTACGCTAACATTGAAACCATTTCACCCCCAACTTCTCCATGTAGAGAACCTTTACCTACCATACCTCCTTAACCCATAGAGGAGCTCCCATTACCTCCTCTACCCATGAGGAGCACCCATTACCTCCTCCACCCAAAGAGGAGTGCCCATTACCTCCTCCACCCAAAGAGGAGCACCTATCCATTCCTTCACTTTTAGAGGAACTCCCATCATCCCTTCCACCCATCATAGACCCAGTGGAGATACCTTTGCCTCTTGGCGAGCATTCTCCATCAGACTACCCAACATCCAACAAACCTACTTTCAGCTCTCTTACCCATGGAAGCTGAAGCTAGCCGATTCCCTGTCTCTAAGATGCATTTTATGGGAATTCCCATTAGGTCCTCACCAACTCCACCCACAAACATGCCATTCTCACGTTTGGTCGATCACTTGGATTATGTGGATAGGGCTTTATTATGGGGGCGCCTCTTACTCCCTATCTCAACACAGATGCAGAGATCCCTCGATGACACCTCCACTATCTACCCAAGCACATTTCCACCCATCAAACCACATACAACCACTACTGTCACAACCCCTTCCATGATATCTGTTAGCACTCACACCACACCCTTACCCGTAACCCGACCTATATATAAATCCAAACCCATAACCACAACATTTACCTCCACTAAACCTATTACCACTTTAGGTATCACCTCGACCACCAACCTTACTCATCCACCTATAAAACTAGATTTAGCTACATCCTCCAACATCAATACCACACCTTCCCGATAACCAAACCAAAGAAACAAACTCATCGGCCTCATACCCAAACTACACCAATCGCATCTACACTTGTCCCATCTACCTTGAGACCTCGGCTTCCCAACATGGTCAAGCACCCTTCACCCATCCATAAACCAATAACACAACCACCCATTCCTTCCTCACAAATCTCTAACTTACCTGTGCACACAACACGACTCATACCCGCCCCTACAATATCTTTACCACTAATACCTTCAATACCTTCACCATTGCTTCACTACCCACTACACTTTAGTCATTATCTCTCACACCCCAAGCACGACCCGCGTCATCTACCTTCACAGCACCCCTGTTATCCCCGTGGGTAACTTTCCCTCTTCCTCCATCTACTTTTCCTTCTAGACCTCATACATCCACATCACCTTTACGCAAGAAAGTGCAACCCAAAAATAAAACCCCACTACTTTACAACAAGGTAGTCCAAACAACCCCACACCCTCCTACCTATCCATCTATTGTACCCCTACCCAAACGAACCCGAATGATGCCTCAAACCACACTATCACCTTAACCCATTGCTCAACCTATTCCTACTCTTCTAAAAACAATTCCCAAACAACCAACCACACCTACACCCAAACCCAAATTCACTTCCGATTGTGATCTACTAAATAGGGTCCTATGCCAAAATTTTAACCAACCTCCTTGAGACTTTGTTATCACATTACCACCACTCTAACCTTACGACCCCCTCAAACCCAAGCCAATGGGATTTGATGATACTAAAATTTGTGCATACCATTGTGTGCCGGGCATGATGTGGAGACCTGCAAGGCCTTGAAAACCATCCTTATCCAATTTTGTCCACCGAAAGCCAACTTTGATGAAAATGATAACCTTCTTGATGAGGATCCTACTTCACCTACACCCATTCCCACACTGCCCACTCAATAACCACAACCTCCACCCTCATAGCTCCTAGAACACACACAAAATTTGAAATTAACATGGTTCACATCAGAGAACTTGCCATGCCACCACCCAAATGTTGTTGCACCCAACTGACCTCACAGGGCTTTTCTCCTCCAGTAGGTTTTTTCCCTTCATGTCGTTATACCACTTACCCTACACCCTCTCCATTTGAAAATTTCCCTAAAATCAACATGGTAAACATCACTACACATGCGTAGAAGGGTAAAGAAAAGGCAGCTGACCCACCAACCAATCATATACCTAACATACCATCTACACCCATACCTAAGATAACTATCCACGGCCCCACATACCCCATTTCTAATGGTGTCACACATCACACCATACTCAAACAATTACACTAATCTCCCCTCAAAGTGTCCTTATATGACCTCAACCAAACCTCAGAATCCCATCGTCAATCCCTCATGGAGGTTGTAGCCTCCATTATCACACCCCATCATGTAGCCTCTCTCACCAAATTACCACCTTCATCCTCACCTCACCTTGTTCACCAAGTGGCCTCCCTTAGCTTCTCAGAGGCAGAGATCACGCCATACCAAAATGATGACCAGACCTAGCCCTCTTCATCTCTGTACACATTAATGAGATACAGGTACACTGTGTGATGATTGATGGAGGCACTAGCACTAACATAATTCATCCCATGCATTTTCTCAAATGTGCATACTTGACAATTACATGCATAAACATCCGGTCATGTTACGTTCATTCAATGACACTATCGCCTCCACACTAGGAACTGTCATCCTTCACGTTCGTGTGGGCCCCCGCACTGTTCCATAATTGTTTTATGTTTTGGAGGGAGAATTCCAATATAACTTGTTGCTTGGTAGACCATGGATCCGTGTCATGGGTTATGTTCCCTCCACTTTGCATTGTTGTGTAAAGTTTGAACATGAAGGACACACTTATACCATTCTAGCTAACCCATCACCTTTCAAAACATGCAACATGCTTTACTAACCCAACGATGTACTCATACTAGTCAAGCCATCTACTTCCACAACCAATACCGCTTCACCTACACCTACACCCACACCTACTAGTATAGCCGCTGCTTTCACCGCACATACCTCCTCCATGCCTACCGCTGCTATAACCTCCATGGCTGACCCATTAGCTGCCCAATCCATTAACACCACCTCCGCATCGACCTCCGACACATCATCCATACCAGCTACCCACATACCAACCATTGATCCCTTGGAAGGTGTTTTTCAAAACTTCACTCGGAGGAGTACCGCCTATATAGTGTTAACACGTTCCTTACTCTGCATGAATATGGAAGCCTTCACCAACACCCTCACTATGATAACCATATAGGAGAATGCCTCCTTTATGGTCCTCATCATCTTCGTACTAGTCTCATCTATGGGGGACTTGATACTATCACCTACATGCCTCGAACCACCATCACAACCCCGCCCATTTTCCACCGACTTCCAATCACTTACCAATCACCATTTTTCCCACACCTTCCTACATCGCGTGCATAGAAGGTTTTTTTTTGGATTTTATGAGCAAGGCCACGATACCATTATTCCATGTACCACCAGTAAACATAATGACCGTAGTGGTATCGGCTTCCTTGAACCTCCTACCAAACAGGCCCGCATTGAATTCATTGAGGACCCTAGCCCTTCTCCACCTTCATCACCACCCTCATCGACGGAGTCGATGGATCCTGAATCTATCCCTCCTAACTTTTTTTTTTTTCATAAACACCATTTCCTTGGGGCCTTTGACTTATCAACGCAAAGGCGAGGCCCCTTCCACTCTCCCATTCTTGTATCCTGAGATGATCGACAATGACACACCTACCATTAACATCATTCAATGTCAGGATGATGAATCCATACTCACCTACCTTGGTGCAGAAGACTCATATATTCATCGAGTCGTTACCATCTGAGATGCAAACCATGTTGAATGAATCAACTATCAAGATCAACATTCATACTCAGGATGACCCGCACATTCTAAAGATCAAACAATCTTTAGATCACTTTGAACATGAATCCATCACTTCCTTTTCCGAGATCATAACCACGCTTTCGCTTGGTCTTACGTAGACATGCCCAGTATTGACCCCACCATAGTGGTCCACAATATTGTAACCATTCCCGATGCCAAACCTATTAAAGAAAAGCTGAGGAAAATGCACCCTCACATTTCTCTTCTTGTCAAAGAAGAAATTCAGCATCTTCTTTCTATTTACTTCATCTTACCCATTGATTATCCTCGTTGGATTTCTAACATTGTCCCTATTACAAAAGCAACAGGGGACTCTCGCATTTGCATGGAATTCCATGACGTCAACCTCACCTATCTAAAAGATGACTTTCCCTTACCCAAAGTATTGATCAACTAGTTGACCTTACCGCTGGTAATGAGATGCTCTCACTCATGGATGGTTTCCCAGGTTATAACCAAATATTGCTTGCCCAGAAGATCAGCACAAGAACACATTCATTACCCCTTGGGGAACCTTTTGCTATCGAGTCATGCCTTTTGGCCTTAAAAACACTGGTGCTACATATCAGCATGCTATGACTTACATCTTCCATGATATCATGCATCACATATTGGAAGATTACGTGGATGATCTCTTGGCTAAATCTAAATGTCGCACCAAGCACCTCGTTGTCGTCGAAACCACCTTTGATTGCCTCATTAAATATTGGTTCGCCTTCAACCTAAAATGTATGTCTTTATGGTTCTCTCGGGAAAATCTCGGGATTTATTGTTTCCTCCATGGTATAGAAGTTGACCCTACTAAAGTCAAGGCCATTCTCGAAATGCCTTCGTCCACGAACCTCAAACAAATCCATAGCTTGCAAAGGTAAATTGCAGTCCATTCACCATTTCATTTCACAATTATCGATTAGTGTCAACCATTTCATCATCTCCTTAGGAAGGATGTCTCTTTTAAATGGGATGATAACTGTCACAAAGCTTTTGAGGCCCTAAAACAATACCTTATTCAACCATGAGTAATCATTCCACCGAAAGACGATCAACCTTTTTACCTATACATATCAGCTACCGATCATTCCTTGGGAGCCATACTCGCTCATCGCGATGAACAACATAGGGAGCAATTAGTTTTATACATAAGCTGTACTCTTTTTGACTTTGAAACCCGATACAACCATCTAGAAAAGATTTGCTTAGCCTTATTTTTTGTTGCCACAAAACTCCGCCATTACCTACTCAACCACAAAACCTATGTTGTGACCAACACCAACCCTTTACACTTCATGTATGCCAAACCTTATCAAAATCAGTGCACCGCATGATGGCTTATGCTTTTAGTTGATCTTGACCTCGAATTCATTCACCAAAAGTCCATTAAGGGCTAGGCTATCGTCGACCAACTGGCTGACACACCTATTTCCGGGGATCAACCCTCTAATTTTTAATTTCCCGATGAGTCAATTACTACTCTTTCCCTAGATGAACCCCCTTACCGAATGACAATTTTCTTCGATAGTTCCAAGTGTCAGCATGGGGGTGGAGCTGGTGTTATTCTCATTCCTCTAGATGGAGAACCCATGCCTTTGTCTTTCAAACAAGACTTTGAATGCACCAACAACATTTCTGAGTATGAAGCGCTCATACTAGGTCTTTAGACTGCCTATGCCCTAGATGTCAAATCAATCCACATCTTTGGTGATTCACAATTGGTCATAAACCAAGTCAATGGTATATACCAATGTCGTAACGAGATACTTTAAAAGTATAAACATCATGTAGACATGCTTTTGACCACCTTTGATTGTTACACCCTTCAAACCATCCCACGTTCAACCAAGAAATTTGTAGATACCATCCCCCTGTTTAACTTCCCAAATACCCGCTTCCCCCCGCTGATTCCAAAATATTTGTCACCATACAACACCTTCATTCACCTTCTTATTTACCTCATGATGTTTACTCAATCGGCAATGACACCCTCGACTGAGTGACCTTTGGTATAAACAATACTCGACTACCTTTCCTCTCCATCTTACCTCCCGATCTCACCGTAATGACAATGCACCTTCCTTAAGAAGCTCTCCCATTTTGTTATCCCGGGGACTCCTCTATAAGCGTAGATTTAGTGTTGTTCTCTTACGATGCCTCACAAGTTCTGAAATTCCTTATACCATCAAGGAGGTTCATGATGGCATATGTGGAGGTCACTTTAGTGGCCTTCTTGCATTGCTAAGCGTATTCTTTGCTTAGGCTACTACCGCCGACCCTTAACCATGATTGTTGCAACTATGTCAAATGCAGTGTGAAATGTCAACAACATTCCAACCTTCATCATACACCCAGTCATGCCTTAGTGGTCACTCGTGACCTTTGGCCCTTCTCTCAATGGGGTCTGGATCTTGTCGGAGAAATCAATCTTCATTCTTCCCAATGCCATCAATGGATCATAACCACTACCGAATGCTACACAAAATGGGTGGAAGCCATACCACTCATCTCCAAGAAAGCTAAAAAATATGTGAGTTCATTAACCATCACATCATTTGTTGCTTTGGTGTCCCTCATCGCCTCATCACTAACAATGGAAAACAATTCAAAAAAAAAACATTGCAAAAATTTGTGACACCTTCGACATTTAGCTTAATTTCTCCTCACCTTATTACCCACAAACCAATGGACAAGTTGAATCCACTAACAAAACCCTCAATAAAATTCTCAAGAAAGTGGTTGATGATACTTTGGGAAGGATTGACTTATGCACATTCCTTTTTCTCTATGGGCATACCGCAATAGTATTCACACTTCCACCTGCGGCTACACCCTTTTGACTCGGTCTCACTGATCGAGGCTATTCTACCTCTCGAAGTCTAGATGAACTCACTTCACATTTCTCTCCATGACATGCTTATTGATGATGAATTTCGTCAGGACCGCTTAGCACAACTAGAGTTATTATATGAATGCCATGCTAATGCTCTGGATCACCTTCAAGTTTATCAACAACGTATCAAACGTGCTTATGAAAAATGTGTTCATGAACAAACCTTCCAAGTTGGTGACCTTGTTTTAAAACAAAATCAACACGTAACCAAAGCGAGAAAAAAAGTAAACGGGAAAATTCTCTCCTAATTGGCTTCGACCATACATCGTAACTCATACCAATGGATCAGGTGCCTATCATTTGTCCTCGCTGAGGGTAAACCTTAATCTAAGCCCCTTAACGCATTACATCTTCAACCATTGTATTTTGACTCATTGTCTACCTCACCTTGTGTCTCTTCACAAGTGCTCGTCCCTTGAGCGCTATCCACTCCATCCATCTCCTAATGATTAAACAAGAATCATGTGAGTACCTGTCACTTGTTATCTTCTCTTGAATATGTGTACGCGGCGCTACACATATCATGATTCTCATGGATACTTTTGTCTATCTTTAGATGAGATCCCATGGTCGTTCCACCTCACCTTTTGAGCAAGAGTCATATCCTTCACCTTGGTCTTGTCCATGATTTCTACGACTTTCAATGGGACAAAACTCCTTGAGTCAAACTTCTAATAAAAAAAGATGACTCCCTCAAAAGGACATCTTTCTCTCGACCAAATTGCTACTATAAATAGACTACTCCCTCAAAGGACAACTATGTACCAAAAAAATATGAGAGAAAATGAAGCTTCCCACATCGATCAGCTTCACAAAGACCTCAAGGAGTACCATATTATTTATCCCATATAGACTTCCCGCATCGATTAGTCTATTAAAAAAAAAACACTTTTTAGTCATCGACTTGCCCATTGTGACGTCGAACCTCTTTCCCAAAAGACCTGTCACTCAAAACATATACACTTAACTACCTTTCACCCACCTTACCATTTCCACTCTCATTTCCTAAATTACCTTAAGGGACATCTTGGAATTTCGACATTTGGTGATCATGTGACTACTTTCATTGTAGAATAGTTAATCATGCAATTCCTTTCAGATCTTGTGTTCATCACCCCCTTCACGGTATGATCCTACCCAATCAGGTGGCTCTATTTCCGCCTTCTCATCTTTTAACCATCTTTGTTTACATTTTGATTACCTATACGCAGGACTTGGTCCTTGCTGCTTACCTTTGGGATCATCCTCCCCTTTCGCCATAATCACCTTCACCTACATCATTTTACCTATAATCTATCCCCACCTATTAAACCCAAACCCACAACATGCCTAAAAACCTACCAACTCATTTTCATCTTCTTCCCTAACTTATGGGAGACTACATCGGCCTCGAGGTCCCTTTTGGCTAGGACTAATAGGTAGCACTCCGAGGGCATGGGGCCCTTAGAGGTTAGCTCGGCCCTCTCTACCCTAAAAATTCATTAACCATGCCTAACTCACCATTTACCCCACATTTTACTTAATTCCCCTTTTCTAACAAAATTGGACATTAAGCCACATACATTACAAGTTGTTTACCATAGATACATTTATTACGCCTACCATCTCTCTATCATCACTATGCATAGATTATACATCATTGCACATATGACCCATAGTATCATTCATCAGTAAACCATAATGAATCATGCCTAAATCAACTCGACTCCATCATGCCTAAACGAACTTGACTCATCCATGCCTAAATCAACCTGACTCCATCATGCTTAAATCAACCTGACTCCATCATGCCTAAATCAACCTAACTCCATCATGCCTAAATCAACTTGACTCCATCATGCCTAAACCGACATGACTCCATTATGCCTAAACCGACCTAACTCGATCCATACCTAAACCGACTTGACTTGATCCATACCTAAACCGACCTAACTCCATCATGCCTAAACTAACCTAACTTCGATCCATACCTAAACCGACTTGACTCGATCCATGCCTAAACCGACTGAATCGATCCATGCCTAAACCACCGATTCGATCCATGCCAAAGCTGACCTAACTCGCCATGCCTAACTCACCTAATCCATTCATATCATAATGAAAGTAAAATAAAATACACATCACAACACATAATCATCTAAACCTCATACATCTCATCATATAAATACCTGTGTATCACAATAATGTATACTCATCTCAAAAATACATGTGTCTCTCATACATCGTTGCTCGTAGGCCACTATCCAATAAAAAATATCTTCGGCTCGCAAGCCAGTATCATGTACAAAAATCATAAATACAAATTCTCTTCGACACGCAGGCCGGTCTCATATATAATCCATACAAAAATGACTCGGCACGCAGGCCGGTCCATAACAAGTCAATCATCTCCCCATCTGATGTCAAGGAATGATCTTTGTGATTGTGTCTCTCCCGACCCCTCTTCCATACTTGTGCGGGGCCCGACACTTCCATCACCCCTATCAACCCCACCTCTGCAACATGCCACCACTCCTCCCGTGTCATGCTCACTTATCTTACTGTCAATAATAAGGGTGGCACTGAGCCCTCATATACAATGACTTGTCTCTGCCTGCATCCCACAATAACAATGTATTAGTACACCTTCCCAACTTACCCTATTTTACCCCACATCCCAACCTAAGCACTTCTACAAACCCATCTACCCAATCTATCTACCCTACCTATCTACCCTACCATCTACCCTACCCATCTAAACCCTATCTACCCAAACCCATCCACCCAAACTATCTAACATACCCCTTACCCAAGCCACCCTCAACCCTTCCCATCTCCCTTAACCCTTTTCCCTATCACTTGACCAACCATAATCTCCTTGACCGGTATCGGTCACTATTCAGGATCGCATTTGGTCACTACTTCCACCGACGTCGGCCACAAGTCGACCGACATCGGTCACTGTTGTGCCGCTCACCATGACTTCCCAACCCTATTTTTTTTCCTTCCTACTCATTCTACCCACCCAATTCCCACCTTACACCCCTACATATCCCTCTATTACCTTATTGCTCTACATCCTACCCTTCCCCATTCCCTTTTCCCTCTCTTTTTATAGTTTTGAAATTCTCCCCCAAACCCCCATTTTTCATCAAATTAACCAAACAATGAATCAAAATGTTCGACACTTACCACATCCCGTTACCACCATCGTGGTGGAACCTCTAGCCTCACCGGCACTCCTCCCGATCCTCTCCGCCTCTACAATCCTGAATGACCTCTCACTCTCCCAACCAATCGCCTCGGTCAATCCAATCTCGTGGCCACACCTCTCGCCCAATCAATCTCACCTATGTGGCTCGCCAACCAATCTCTCTGTCGTACTCTTTTTCCCTCTTCCTCTTTTTTCTCTTCTTGTCCTTTTCTTCCTTTTAACAATGCCTAAATGAATTTTAAACACTTGGGTTTTCCGCTTTTTATATCCTACCCGACTCGAGATGTCGGTTAACCTCGATTGAGAATGGTCTCGATGCCCTAGCCATGACCCCCTTCACACCACTAATATTAATTTAATTAAATTAATGCTTTATCCTCACTATATTTATTATTTATATATCTTAGTTAAATTATATCTACACATATAGTTCACTTTAGACACCTAACAAAGCTAACTCAACCTAAGACCTATTCTTAGCAAGTTAGCATAACTAACTAAGACTTACCCAAACCCTAAAAATTAATGCCTACATTCCCTCTAACCACATTCTTACATGCTCACGGGAGGATTTGAGTCTAAGTGTAGGATAATGACATGAGATCCGAGGAAATCGGGAGGATCTCCTAAGTTTAGTAAACCTAGAAAATCTGCCGCTCGATCGACGTCGGTTCCCCTAACTGTCAGCCGGTTAAGTCGGACCGCCATTGGTTACCCATTTTATCCCCTAAAAAACCTTATTCTCAAAGTTGGCAAACATTGGGAGAAAAGTGGTTGAGCATCATTATAGTTAGTGGAAGGTTTTGCAAAGAGGATAAGCATTTGCTAATCGAGGACCACATTGACACTGGCATGCGTTTTCTCATGGAGAAGTCATGGTGGTGGACGTTGATCCTAGTTAAAGAATTTTTTTAAGATAGAAACAAGGAGAAGGAAGAATGTAGTGTGAAGGAACTAGAAGGTATGGGAGTGCTAAGAGAAGGATGGTAAAGAGGAATTGGAGAAATGCTAGGAAATGCTAAGTGTTTGGAGCTCATGATGCTAGGGTTTAGAGTTCTTGGTGCTAGAGGGTTGTAAGGGATATCATTAAGCATATGTATGGGTATTGGGGTATATAACAAGGGTTATAATGGGGAAAGCATAGTTAGGATCCCTGATCAGATTAGTTTTTAGGGGTTGGATCTCTTTCATTTGATGTATGTGGTCTGAGATGACCCTTTTATGTAGTGTGGCTACTAGAAACTCTTTTAAATCAATATACATGGATCTATTTTGTACATCTTGTTTATGGGTGTAAACCCTCATGTTATTTGGCTTTTCATGACTCATATCTGGTTCCTTGTGCTTCATACAATGTTTATTTACCTTTTGTGATGCATTGATGTGTAGATCTGTTAGTTATATCTTTTACCTTTTAATTAGATGCATGTACTTATGTTTCTGTAAATAATCCTCCATTAATGGTAGAACTCTCTTGCAAATCTCACATAAAGGAGGGGCTCAATGCTGGTGCACATCTTGGGTGAGCACCCAGTGTAGGCTAGGTGATAAGATGACACGTTTGGGGTTAAAAATAAGTATTAAGGGTAAAATAATGACTACATCTTGGTTCTATTTCCGGTACCTCTTTTGAAGCTATTGTGAGAGAAATGTGTAATAACAGAGTGCCTGACCTTGGATAATGTTGAACCTTGGCACAAAAACATGGAGGATGAGTTTTCTCAAAGATTTAACATTGGACACGAGTGTAGACACTAAAATTAGGTCACACTCCCCTTTGTTCCCTCGACATATAAGCCCCCTTTATTACATTTACCTAGCCATGACCCCCTTCACCCCACTAATATTAATTTAATTAAATTAATGCTTTATCCTCACTATATTTATTATTTAAATAATATCTACACATATAGTTCACTTAGACACCTCACCAAGCTAACTCAACCTAAGACCTATTCTTAGCAAGTTACCATAACTAACTAAGACTTACCCAAACCCTAAAAATCAATGCCTACATTCCCTCTAACCACATTCCCGCATGCTCACAAGAGGCTCTCAAGTCTAATCCATGGGATAATGACATGAGATCTGAGGAAATCAGGAGGATCTCCCTAAGTTTAGTAAACCTAGAAAATCTCGCCTTGACCGACGCGTCGGTTTTCCTAATCATCGCGGTTAAGCCAAACCAACATCGGTTATCCCTTTATCCCCATAAACAACCTTATTCTCAAGGTTGGAAACATTGGGAGAAAAGTGGATGAGTAAGAATGAAATCTTAGAGAGATAACGCATCTTTAGAGAGCCAATTCCTAGAAGAACTGACATCCAAGGAAGGAGATTGAGGATCTTCTCTGCGCATGTACCCACTCGACCACGTTTCGAGTCTATCCAAGAAAAAGAGGAATGTGCATGCAGCCCATGTAGAAGCTTTTCTTCGGAGTTGGTGATCACTTGCAACCTTAAAACCCATCATCAACACCTCCACCCTTCACACATAGACCTTCAAGAATGAAATCCAAGTAAGTACAACATCATACTTTCCTAGTTATTGCACTTCATCATTATTTTATCATCCATTGTTTATCTTGCTCCCTATTGACCATCTCCAACATTTTTACCTCCATAGACCCATCAAAACCTCACAAAACCTATTCTAGTCACCCAATACCTCGTCTCGACCAACCAAATCCTTTGTGTAATCACAAAGGAGACCAAAACCCCATTCTCTCGGAATTTCTAAATCTCACAAGAATCAAAGCATAGGTTATACTTATGACATTCGATCACCCCGACCGACGTTGGTCTCTGTGTTTGCCCACATAGTTTTAAACATGGACCTACCCACCTAATTTTACCTCACTCCCACTCACCCGTGAGGTACCCGAGACTTTTATCGACTGCGAAATCCAGTAACCAACCATTTGACTGTGGATTCTATTCTATCTTAGCCTATTAGATTAGATCTATTTTCGATTGTTGTTTTAAGTGAGATACCTTAATATTTTCAAAATAACAATAATATTTACCTTGTTTTCAGCATTAATTTGTTTGAAATAGTGGACTGAAAACATTCTAGAAGTACAATGCTTCTCGGATCTAGCTCATGCTAGGCAGTTCACTTTCCATATTGTTTAATTCTTTTTGGTGGTCTTGCTTTCATTACAGGTAGTTCCTCCTAGCCAAAAGGAAGCTCTCACGGTCAGTCAGCTATGGATTTGGAATTCATACGCGTGCAACAACCCATCAATCGACATTTGAACAGGTATTCCTCCTACACCGTTACCCTATTTGTTTCGTTAACAATTCAAATAAACAATCTAAGAAAAAGGTGAAACATTTTGGCACACTCGGTGGGACCCATCCGGGGTTCCTTGCATTTCATTCATTCCTAGGAAAAATTGTGTGTTTGTTTCCTTTCTAAAAAAAAAAAAACAAGCATACACACTAATTTTCTTCCCCTGGTAATCCACTTCTTCTTTCTATTTGCTCTAAAGGAAACTTTTCTTTTGGTGTATTTAAAAGAATCATTTCTTCATGTTTTCTGCATGGTAGTGAAAGAGAATCCCTCTTCCTATTCATATTATTGTGTCATCAAATTTCACATTTTGGATTTGGGTTTAAAAACAATTGCATTTCATTCTAATTTTTTGCATTAGCTCACATTAAATGAGGGTAACCTATATGCTAGAGGTCATAACTAGCTGATGGTTGACAAATGAATCATAGAAAATCACTTCTATCCTTTTCTTTCTCTGAGTCTTACCAAACCACACAAAAATTCAAATACATACATTCTTAAACAACATGTTACCTGGAAGAAGTTGTAGGTTATCACACAATCATGGCAAAGTGGACACCACTCGCTACTATGTCGAGTCATACTTTAGAATGAAGCCCATCCCCACCATAACATACCTGAAACCTCACCCTTTAGATCTCCTTATTTGTAGGAAGCCATCCTCACCCAAAAATCTATTTCACAATTCATGTGTCAGTCCCTAAATATCATAAGCTAAACAAACATAATAGAAAAGGGCACTCTTAGGATCACATTTTCTTAGTGTTTCTACTTGGCTTGCATTTTGAGGTGAAAGATCACGTTCATCACTTTTGTGTTCATCTTTGCACACTCCTCATCATAGCTAGTGTATTCTGGCTTCACCGAGTGTTCTGGGCCATATCACCATCATTCCGAATTTTGGGTCGATTACACATCAATTTTAATTCGTAACCACTTTGCTCATCGCTATTCCAATTCCACAATAACCGTCATCGATTTACCCCGATCGCCATTGGTTAAACCCAACCAACGTTGGTTCCAGTCCTTTTGCTAACCTACTCAAAAGGAAATTCTCACTTCACTTTTTTCCACTTTCCATAGTCTCTTATTACATTATCATTTTTTCCCATTGATGTTTTACACATCCCCATTTGGCATACTTGTCATATTTTTCCTTCTACCTCACTTTGAATACTCACTACCTATTTTCTACACGGTGACCGGAAATGGTCACCCCTAACAAGCGTCAATTTTTCCTAACCGACATCGGTTATCTGTTTCACATTCCACCCACCATTTATTACTTCATCCATTTTTTTATCACCATATTTACCCATTCTCGTTGTTCTCTATACCATTTACGAGAGAAGCATCCCTACGATCGGTATTGGTTCACATGGTACTAACTCAAGACAAGTGAACACACTCATGTTCCATGTAAGTTGCCAACCACTCCCACCTAGTACTTTACCACCTTCTATTTTATCACCAGCCATGGATCCTATCCAGCCTACTAATATCGCAACCGGAGATGAGGAGTTTGCACGACTCCTTGACCAGAACCATGCCACCTTGCATTTTTACCTCTCCCATTCATCCACTCGAGATGCCTTGGGTTAGTTGATATATGGTATGCCCTGTATCTATCCCTCGACTCTCATACCCACTTCCGCATCAGCCCCATCTAGCTCCATGCTACCCGCATCCACCTTACCCCAGTAGTTTCGCAGCTTAGTTTCTATATCTGTCATGATTGCCTCATCTATTACCTCTGTGGCACCCATTACATCCACCATACCCTCAACGATTACCCCAAACACAACCTCATCCACCCCTCATGTCTCACACATACCTGTAGCTACGTTCCCACCTCCAGTGTCGATGACCCCTACCCTATTTTAGAACGTAGTTATTTCCATTCTACAATCATTAGCCCCTATTTCCACTAGGGTTACCACAACCCTTCCTCCCCCATATACATACTACCAACAACCCCTGTTTCATCTATTATTCATTTCGGGTACGTACCTCCTATTTCATTTCCTTCTTCTCCACCACCTTACATGGCAGCCCCATACACTAGAATGCCACACCCATTATATGTCCAAAACCAACCTCCTCACGCTATATGAGGCATCCAATCATCACAAACCACCAATAACCTAATTAAATTGATGATGGAAAAGATGCAGACACTAGAGGCATTGGTTTCCGGCTCCCGCAACACTCTCACTTACGATGAGATTTGCAACGAGACTATTCACCCATCCATTCCCATCCGTTCATACCTGTTCATTGGGAAATTCCTAAGTTCAATTGCTTCAATAATAAGGAAGACCCACAACAACATTTGTGGTCGTTTAAACATGGATTTTATTTGATTGCTCATGATGATGTCTTTCTTTTGAGAACTTTTCGTATGTCCCTCACTGGACCAGCATTAGACTAGTATAGTGGGTTACCCAAACACTCCATATTTTCATTCAATCAGGTAGCCCAATATTTCTTAGATCATTTCTCTATCAATATCACCAAGAAAGTTACCATGACCGATCTATATTCCACACGTCAGTACGAGGATGAATCTATCGTAGATATTGTCACTCGTTAGCACGACCGATCAATCAACTTACCTTTCAAGCGCCACAAACTAAACTCATTGAGCTCTTCACCGAGCTTACACGGACATATCTCCCCGAAATTGTAGGTCCAAACTTTTCAAACATTCGATTAGGCATTCACTATGGCACGAAAGTTAGAGATTCGGGCCATTGAAGAGAAGAAAATCCAATTACGAAATAAGAATTTGGCATTCAAGTTGAATGAAACCTCTTCTTCTTCCAAACCGCCAACCAATTATTCAAAGGCTAAGGGTACCGCTAATGCAGTGGTACTCAAGGCCAGACGAGCTCATTCATCTAATCAAGCTACACCCTCATCTAATATATCACCGCCGAGATTTTACATTCGACAAGAGCGGTGAAAATATACCCCAATTGGGGAACCTTACTCTTTGTCTTAGAAAAGCTTATCAAAGCCGACATTATTACCCTTGCACCCATAAAACCACACACTGATTTTTACCTTGCTCGCCTTATGCCCGCGTGGTATAAGGAACAAGATTTCTTTAATTATCACCGAGTGAAGGGTCATAGTGATGGCAACTACATCACTTTTAAGAATATTGTCCAAGAAATGCTCAAGAAAGGTGAGTTGACTATGGATAATCCCAACTCCACCCCTAACCAAATTCTACAAATCTTTAAAAAACCATTTCCCAATCACGCCCTTAATCCAATCAACTATGTGAGACATCCACTCATTATACCCATACTTGTCGATTCACGCAATCTTTAACAAGGTACTTGTCGCCTCTTAATTACCTCACATCCCTTCCATAGAGAAAATCCTAGCCCAAAATCCTCCTTCCACGTTTGAACCAACCGTCATTATTCCTTCACCAATAGAAGAACACCCTTCATCTCCTACATCACCTATGGAGGAGTCTTTTGCTAACATTGAGACCATCTCACCCCTAGCTTCTCCACATAGAGAACCTTTACCTACCATACCTCCTCAACCCATAGAGGAGCTCCCATTACCTCCTCTACCCATAGAGGAGCACCCATTACCTCCTCCACCCACAGAGGAGCACCCATTACCTCCTCCACCCATAGAGGAGCACCTATCCATTCCTCCACTTATAGAGGAACTCCCATCATCCCTTCCACCCATCATAGACCCAATGGAGATACCTTTTCCTCTTGGCGAGCATTCTCCATCAGCTACCCAACATCCAATGACCTACTTTCAGCTCTCTTACCCATGGAAGTTGAAGCCGGCCGATTCCCCATCTCTAAGATGCATTTTATGAGAATTCCCATTAGGTCCTCACCAACTCCACCCACAAACATGCCATTCTCACATTTGGCCAATCACTTGGATTATGTGGATAGGGCTTTATTATGGGGGTGCCTCTTACTCCCTATCTCAACACAGATGCAAAGATCCTCGACAACACCTCCACTATCTACCCAAGCACATCTCCACCCATCAAACCACATATAACCACTACTGCCGCAACCCCTTCCATGATATTTGTTAGTACTCACACCACATGCTTACCCGTGACCCAACCAATTCCACGATATTCTGTTAGTAATCACACCACACCTTACCCGTGACACGACCTATAATCTAAACCCAAACCCATACCCACAACATTTACCTCCAATAAACCTATTACCACTTTAGGGGTCACGTCGACCACCAACCTTACTCATCCACCTATTAAATTGGATTTATCTACATCCTCCAACATCAATACCAAACCTACCAAAACACCCAAACCAAAGAAACAAACTCATTGGCCTCATACCCCGACTACACCTATCACACCCGCACTTTTCCCGCCTCCGCTTTAAGACATCAACTTCCTAACATGGTCAAACACCCTTCACCCATCCATAAACCAATAACACAACCACCCATTCCTTCCTCAAAATCTCTAACTTACCTGTGCACACAACACGACTCATACCCACCCCTACAAGATCTTTACGCCAATACCTTCACCTATTGCTTCATTACCCACTACACTTTAGTCATTATCCCTCACACCCCAAGCCACGACCCACGTCATCTACCTTCATAACACCCCCATTATCCCCGTGGGTAACTTACCCTCTTCCTCCATCTGCTTTTCTTCTAGACCTCATACACCCACATTACCTTTACTAAGAAGGTGCAACCAAAACACAAAACCCCACTACTCCACAACAAGGTAGTCAAAACAACCCCACACCCTCCTACCTATCCATCTACTGTACCCTACCCAAAAAACTTGATCGATGCATCAAACCACACTAACACCTAAACCCATTGCTCGACCTATTCCTACTCTTCCAAAAACAATTCCTGAAAACCAACCACACCTACACCCAAACCCACATTCACTTCCCATTGTGATCTAATAGTACGGTCCTATGCTAAAATTTTAACCAACCTCCTCGAGACTTCTGTTATCACATTACCACCACTCCAACCTTACGACCCCCTCAAACCCAAGCCAAAGGGGTTTGATGATACCAAAATTTGCACATACCATCATGTGCCAAGGCATGATGTGGAGAACTGCAAGGCCTTAAAAACCATCCTTATCCAATTGTGTCCACCGGAAACCAAATTTGACGCAATGACGACCTTCTTGATGAGGATCCTGCTTCACCTACACCCATTCCCACACTGCCCACTCAATAACCAAAACCTCCACCCTCACAGCTCCCAAAACTACACACAAAATTTGAAATTAACATGGTTCACATTAGAGAACTTGCCACGCCACCACCCAAATGTTGTTGCGCCCAAATGACCTCACAGGATTTTCTCCTCCAGTAGGTTTTTTCCCTTCATGTCGTTATACCACTTACCCTACACCCTCTCCATTTGACAATTTCCCTCAAATCAACATGGTACACATCACTACACGTGCACAGAAGGGTAAAGAAAAGGCAACTAACCCACCAACCAATCCTATACCCAACATACCATTTGCACCCATACCTAAGATAACTATCCACGGCCCCACATACCCCATTTCTAATGGCATCACACATCACACCATGCTCAAACAATTACACCAATCTCCCCTCAAAATGTCCTTATATGACCTCATCCAAACCTCAAAATCCCATCGTCAAGCCCTCATGGAGGTTCTTCAATCTATTGAGGTTTTACCCAATGACCCTACACCCATAGCCTCCATTATCACACCCCATCATGTAGCCTCTCTCACCAAATTACCACCTTCATTCTCACCTCACCTTGTTCACCAAGTGGCCTCCTTAGCTTCTCGGAGGAAGAGATCACGCCATACCAAAATGATGACCTGACTAGCCCTCTTCATCTCTCGTACACATTAATGAGATATGTGTACACTTTGTGTGATGATTGATGGAGGCACTAAAGCACTAACATAATTCATCCCATGCATTTTCTCAAATGTGCATACCGACAATTACATGCATAAACATCCAATCATGTTACGTTCATTCAATGACACTATCGCCTCCACACTAGCATCGTCATCCTTCACGTTCGTGTGGGCCCCCGCACTATTCTAGATTTGTTTTATGTTTTGGAGGGAGAATTCCAATATAACTTGTTACTTGGTAGACCATGGATCTGTGTCATGGGTTGTGTTCCCTCCACTTTGCATCGTTGTGTAAAGTTTGAACATGAAAGACACACTTATACCATTCTAGCTGACCCATCACCTTTCAAAACATGCAACATGCTTTACTGACATAATGATGTGCTCATACCAGTCAAGCCGTCTACTTCCGTAACCAATACCACTTCACCTACACCTACACCTGCACCTACTAATACAACTCCTGCCACCACACATACCTCCTCCACGCCTACCACCGCTTCTTTATAACCTCCACGATGACCCATTAGCTGCCCAATCCATTAACACCACCTTCGCATCAACCTTCGACACATCGTCCATACCAGCTACCCACATACCAACCACTTCGATCCTTGGAAGGTGTTTTTCAATGCTTCACTGGAGGAGTACCACCTATATAGTGTCAACACGTTCCTTACTCCGCATGAGTATGGAAGCCTTCACCAACACCCTCTCTATGATCACCAGTATAGAGAACGCCTCCTTTATGGTCCTCATCATCTTTGTACTAGTCTCATATATGGGGACTTGATACTATCACCTACATGCCGAACCACCATCACAGCCCCACCCATTTTCCATTGACTTCCAATCACTTACCAATCAACTGTTTCACCCACACCTTCCCGCACCACTTATACGTGGAAGGGTTTTGGTTTTAGATTTTATGAGAAAGGCCACCATACCATTATTCCATGTATCACCCGCAAACATAATGACCGTAGTGGTATCGGCTTCCTTGAATATCTTACCAAACATGCCCACATTGAATTCATTGAGGACCCTAGCCCTTCTCCACCTTCATCACCACCCTCACCGACGGAGTCGATGGATCTGAATCTATCCCTCCTAAATTTTTTTTTTTTTTTTCATAAACACCGTTTCCTTGGGGCCTTTGACTTATCAACACAAAGGTGAGGCCCCTTCCACTCTCCCATTCTTGTATCCTGAGATGATCGAAAATGACACACCTACCATTAACATTATTCAATGTCGGGATGATGAATCCATACTCACCTACCTTAGTGTAGAAGACTCATATATTCATCAATTGTTACCCTCTCGAGATGCAAACCATGTTGAATGAATTGACTATTGAGATAAAATATCATACTTAGGATGACCACACATCCTAAAGATCGACAATCCTTAGATGTTCTTTGAACAAAATCCATCACTTCCTTTCTCTCGAGATCATAACCACGCTTTCACTTGGTCTTACATTGGACATGCCCAATATTTACCCCACCATAGTGGTCCACAATATCATAACCATTCATGATGCCAAACCTATCAAACAAAAGCCGAGAAAAATGCACCTCGCATTTCTCTTCTTGTCAAAGAAGAACTTTAGCATCTTCTTTTTGTTTCCTTCATCTTACCCATTGATTATCCTCGTTGATTTCTAACATTTTCCTATTCTTAAAGCAACAGGGGGACTCCACATTTGCGTGGACTTCCGTGACGTCAACCTCGCCTCGTCTCGAAAGATGACTTTCCCTTGCCTTTAAAAAGATTGATCAACTGGTTGACCTTACCACAGTAACGAGATGCTCTCACTCATGGATGGTTTCTTGGGTTATAACCAAATTTTGATTGGCCTAAGATCAGCAAAAGAACACATTCATTACTCCTTGGGGAACCTTTTGCTATCGAGTCACGCCTTTTGGCCTTAAAAATGCTAGTGCTACATATCAACATGCTATGAATTACATCTTCCATGATATCATGCATTGCATATTGGAATATTACGTGGATGATCTCTTGGCTAAATCTAAATGTCACATCGAGCACCTCGCTGTCCTCGAAACCACTTTGATCACCTCATTAAATATTGTGTCCGCCTTCAACCTAAAAAGTGTATCTTTGTGGTTCTCTTAGGAAAACTCTTGGGATTTATTGTTTCCCTCTGTGGTATAGAAGTTGACCCTGCTAAAGTCAAGGCCATTTTGGAAATGCCTCTGCCCACTAACCTCAAACAACTCCATAGCCTGCAAGGTAAATTACATCCATTTGCCATTTCATTTCACAATTATCTAATCGGTGTCAACCATTTCATCATCTCCTTAGGAAGTATTTCTCTTTTAAATGGGATGATAACTGTTACAAATATTTTGAGGCCCTAAAACAATACCTTCTTCAACCACCCGTACTCATTCCACCGAAAGACGATCAACCTTTTTACCTATACATATCAGCTATTGATCATTCCTTGGGATTCATGCTTGCTCATCGTGATGAACAACATAAGGAGTAGGCGGTTTATTACATAAGCCATACTCTTTTGGAATTTGAAACCCAATACAACCATCCGTAAAAGCTTTGCTTAGCCTTATTTTTTTTCACCACCAAACTCGTCATTACCTACTCAACCACAAAACCTATGTTGTGACCAACACCGACCCTTTACACTTCATGTATGCCAAACCTTATCAAAATTAGTGAACTACATGATGGCTTATGCTTTTAGCTGACCTTGACCTCGAATTCATTCACCAAAATCCATTAAGGACTAGGCTATCGCTGACCAACTTGTTGACGCACCTATTTCCGGGGATCAAACCTCTAATTTTGAATTTCTTGATGAGTCAATTGCTACTCTTTCCTCGATTTACCCCCTTACCAAATGACACTTTTCTTCGACTGTTCCAAGTGTCAATGTGGGGTGGAGCTGGTGTTATCCTCATTCCTCCTGGATGGAGAACCCATGCCTTTGTCTTTCAAACTAGACTTTGAATGCACCAACAAAATTTCGAGCATGAAGCACTCGTATTTAGGTCTCCAAACCTTTATGCCCTAGATGTCAAATCAATCCACATCTTTTTGATTCACAATTGGTCATAAACCAAGTCAATGGTATGTACCAATGTCATAACAAGATACTTCAAAAGTATAAACATCATGTAGAAATGCTTTTGACCACCTTTGATCGTTACACCCTTCAAACCATCTAACATTCAACCAACAAATTTACAGATACCATGGGCTCGCTTAGCTTCCCAAATACACACTTACCCTACCGATTTCAAAATATTTGTCACCATACAATGCCTTCATTCACCTTCTTATTTACCTCATGATGTTTACTCAATCGGCAATGACACCCTTGACCCGAGTGACCTTTGGTATAAAAATATCCGACTACCTTTCCTCTCCATCTTACCTCCCGATCTCACCCATAAGAGACAAAGCACCTTCCTTAAGAAGGTCTCCCATTTTGTTATCCCGGGGCACTCCTCTATAAGCGTGGTTTTAATGGTATTCTCTTACGATGCTTCACAAGTTCTAAAATTCCTTATACCATCAAGGAGGTTCTTGGTGGTATATGTGGAGGTCACTTTAGTGGCCTTGCTGCTGCTAAGCGTATTCTTCGCCTAGGCTACTCTTTGGCCGACCCTTAACCATGATTGTTACGAATATGTCAAACATAGTGTGAAATGTCAACAACATTACAACCTTCATTATACGACTAATCATGCTTTACAGGTCACTCATGACCTTTGGCCCTTCTCTCAATGGGGTTTGGATCTTGTCGAAGAAATCAATCTTAATTCTTCCTAACGCCATCAATGGATCATAACCACTACCGATTACTACACAAAATGGGTGGAAGACATATTGCTCATCTCCATGAAATCCGAGAAAATATGTGACTTCATTAACCATCACATCATTTGTCACTTTGGTGTCCCTCATCGCCTCATCATTGATAATGGAAAACAATTCAAAAACAAAACATTGCAAAAAATTTGTGACACCTTCGGCATTTAGCTTAGTTTCTCCTCAACTTATTACCCACAAACCAACAGACAAGTCAAATCCACTAACAAAACCCTCAATAAAATTCTCATGAAAGTGGTTGACGATACTAGGAAGGATTGGCATATACACATTCCTTTTGCTCTATGGGCATACCGCACTAGTATTTGCACTACCACTGCGGCTACACCCTTTTCATTGGTCTACGGTACTGAGGCCATTCTGCCTCTCGAAGTCTAGATCCCCTCACTTTACATTTCTTTCCATGACATGCCTACTGATGATGACTTTCGTCAGGACCGCTTAGCACAACTAGAGTTATTAGACGAATGTCGTCTTAACGCTCTAGATCACCTTCAAGTTTATCAACAACGTATCAAATGTGCTTATGAAAAATGTGTTCATGAATGAACCTTCCAAGTTGGTGACCTTGTTTTGAAAGAAAATCAACATGTAACCAAAGCAGAAAAAAGTAAACGGGGAAAATTTTCTCCTAATTGGCTTGGACCATACATTGTAACTCATACCTATGGATCGGGTGCCTATCATTTGTCCTCACTTGAGGGTAAACCCAAACCTGAGCCCCTTAATGCATTACATCTTCAACCATTCTATTGTTGACTCATTGTCCTACCTCACCCTGTGTCTCTTTACAGGCTTGTCCCTTGAGCACTATCCACTCCATCCATCTCCCTAACGATTAAACAAGAATCATGTGAGTACCCGTCACTTGTTATCTTCTCTTTAATATGTGTACCGCTGCACTACACATAGCATGATTCTCATGGATAATTTTCATCTACCTTTAGATGAGATCCCATGGTCATTCCACCTCACCTTTTGAACAAGAGCCCTATCCTTCACCTTGGTCTTGTCCATGATTTCTAAGAATTTCAATGGGACCAAACTCCTTGAGTAAAACTTATAATAAAAAAAACATGACTCCCTCAAAAGGACATCTTTCTCTCGACCAAATTGCTACTATAAATAGATTGCTCCCTCTAAAGACAACTATGTACCAAAAAAAAAAAGAGAGAAATCGAAGCTTCCCGCATCAATCAACTTCACAAAGACCTTAAGGAGTACCATATTATTTATCCCATATAGACTTCCCTCATCGATTAGTCTATTAAAACAAAAACACTTTTTAGTCATGGACGTGCCCATTGTGACCTCGGACCTCTTGCCCAAACGACATGTCACTCAAAACATATACACTTAACTACCTTTCACCCACCTTACCATTTCCACTCTCATTGCTAAATTGCCTTAAGGGACGTCTTGGAATTTTGACATTTTTGATCCTGTGACTACTTTCTTTGTAGAATAGTTAAACATGCAATGCCTTTCGGATCTTATGTTCATCACCCCCTTCACGGTATGATCAGTTCAGTATGATCCTACCCAATAGGTGGCTCGATTGCCCCCTCTCATCTTTTAACCATCTTTTTTACATTTTGATTACCTTATGCGGGACTTGGTCCTGCTACTTAACTTTGGGGTCATCCTCCCTTTGGCCATAATCACCTTCACTCGCATCATTTCACCTATAATCTATCCCCACCTATTAAACCCAAACCCACAACATGCCTAAAAACCTACCAACTCATTTTCATCTTCTTCCCTAACTTATGGGAGAACTACATTGCCTGAGGTCCCTTTTCGGGACTATGTAGGTAGCACTCGAAGGGCATGTAGCACTTAGAGGTTAGCTCGGCCACTCTCTACCCTAAATAATTCATTAACCATGCCTAACTCACCATTTACCCCACATTTCACTTAATACCCCTTTTCTAACAAAACTGGACACTAAGCCACATACATAACAAGTTGTTTACCATAGCATACATTTATTACGCGTACATATCTATATCATCACTATGCATAGATTATACATCATTGCACATATGACCCATAATATCATTCATTGTAAACCATAATGAATCATGCCTAAATCAACTCCTTTGACTCCATCATGCCTAAACCAACTTTGACTCATCCATGCCTAAATCAACCCGACTCCTTCATGCCTAAATCAACCTCGACTCCATCATGCCTAAATCAACCCGACTCCATCATGCCTAAATCAACCTGACTCCATCATGCCTAAACCGAAATGACTCCATTATACCTAAACCGACTGACTCGATCCATACCTAAACCGACCGACTCGATCCATACCTAAACCGACGACTCGATCCATACCTAAACCGACCGACTCGGTCCATGCCTAAACCGACCTAACTCGATCCATGCCTAAACCAACCTGACTCGATCCATGCCTAAACCGACCTGACTCGATCCATGCCTAAAAACCGACTCTACTGCCAAAGCCATGCCTAACTCACCTAATCCATTCATATCATAACGAAAGTAAAATAACATACACATCACAACACATACTCATCTAAACCTCATACATCTCATCATAAAAATACTGTGTATCACCATAATGTATACTCATCTAAAAATACATTTTTCTCTCGTACATCGTCGGCCTTATGCAGCCACTATCCAATACAAAAATATCTTCACTCGTAAGCAAAGTATCATGTACAAAAAATCATAAATACAAAATCTCTTCAACACGCAGGCCGGTCTCATAGATAATCCATATAAAAATGACTCAGCATGCAGGCTAGTCCATAGTAAGTCAATCATCTCCGCATCTTATGTTGGGGAATGCTCTTTTTGTGATTGTGTCTCTCCGACCCCTTGCATATCTGTTTGGGGCCCGACACTGCCTCACCCCTATCAACCCCACCTCTGCAGCATGCCACCACTCCTCGTGTCGTGCTCGCCGTCATGCATCAATAATAAGGGCGGAACCCAAGCCCTCATCCGCAGCTCATCTCGAGCTTGCAATTCAAAAGAATAATGTATTAGTACACCTTCCCAACTTACCCTATTTTACCCCATATCCCGACCTAAGCACCTCTACCAAACCCATCTACCCAACCCATCTACCCTACTTATCTACCCAAACCAATCTACCCTATCATATACCCTACCCATCTACACCCTATCTCGCCCAAACCCATCCACCTGAAACTATCTACCCTACCCCTAACCCAAGCCACCCTCAACCCTTCCTGTCTCCCTTAACCCTTTTCCCTATCACCGACCAACCACGGTCTCCCTTGACCAAGCATCGGTCATTGCATTGTTCTTGTGGACCGATCATGGTCACTACCCACCGACATCGGCCACAAGTCGACTAACGTCGGTCACTGTTGTGCCACCCACCATGACTTCCCAACCCTAATTTTTTCCTTCCTACTCATTCTACCCACCCAACTCCCTCCTTACACCCCTACATATCCCTTTATTACCTTATTTCTCTACACCCTACCCTTCCCCATTCACTTTTCCCTCTCGTTTTCCCATTTTGAAATTCTCCCCCCCCAAACCCCCATTTTCATACTTTCTATATTTTACATCAAATTAACCAAACAATGAATCAAAAGGTTCAACACTTACCACATCCTCTGTTGCCGCCATCGTGGTGGAACCTCCGGCCTCCGCACTACTCCTCCCGCTCCCTCTCCAGTCTCCTCCATCCCCGAATGACCTCTCACTCTCCCAACTAATTGCCTCACTAAATCTAATCTCGCAGCCCCACCTCTCACCTAATCAATCTCGCCTATGTGGCTCGCCAACCAATCTCTTTGCCGTACTCTTTTTTCCTCTTCCTCTTTTTTATCTTCTTGTCCTTTTCTTCCTTTTAACAATGCACAAATGAATTTTAAACACGTGGGTTTTCCACTTTTTATACCCTACCCGACTCGACCGACGTCGGTTAACCCTTGACCGAGACCAGTCTGATGCCCTACTAACTACCGTCGGTTCCCCTACACCGTCATTGGTTCATACCAACCAATGTTAGTGACCCTGCATACTCAATGTCCTCACATTTACCTAATTTTCCTTACCTATATTTTGCCTCCTCCATCAATAGTACCACTTTACCTTCACCTTTGGCCCTCCACCTTCTTTAACCTCACCGCGTCCACTGTTGAAGCCTCCTTATTTTACCCCTACCTCAGCCTTACCTGTGTCATGATCTTGATATTTGGACCTGGACCATTGCTAGTGACCTTTTGACCTCATGTGTTCGCTATACCTTGCGGCACTATTACCTGTGTTGATTGACACAATAACCTTACCTCACCTATTACGTGATTTGTTTATCCACGACCCTACCTTTGGTGTCTGGAACATACCTAAACGTTCCTACACCTAACCCATGTTGTGTTTCCGACCTTATCCTATACCTTGGATATGATTCACTTTAAGCTTGTTTGGATAAACCTATCGACCTTAGGACGATGTAGAGTTTTCTTGCTCTTCAACCTCAAAAGTAGCATCTTTGCGGTTTATACGTGTGCATGCATTTGACTGTTGCTACCTTTGACCTTGACCCATTACCTAGATCACCCGAGTAGACCTTTCACCCTTTTCCCCTACACCCACTTGCCTTTTCCTCACATTTACCTTTTATCAAACCACTCACCATGACAACCTGTTGCCTCGTCAGTTCCTAGTTTGAAGGGGATCACCTTCACCCTCACATGGGGCAACCACATCTTATTTTTGTTAGCATCGCTTACCAATACAAGCTACAAAACAAAAGGGGCAAAATGTAGACACTAAAATTAGGTCACACTCCCCCTTTGTCCCTCAACATAAAAGCCCCCTTTATTACATTTACCTAGCCATGACCCCCTTCACCCCACTAATATTAATTTAATTAATTTAATTAAATTAATGCTTTATCCTCACTATATTTATTATTTAAATAATATCTACACATATAGTTCACTTAGACACCTCACCAAGCTAACTCAACCTAAGACCTATTCTTAGCAAGTTACCATAACTAACTAAGACTTACCCAAACCCTAAAAATCAATGCCTACATTCCCTCTAACCACATTCCCGCATGCTCACAAGAGGCTCGAGTCTAAGCCGCAGGATAACAACACGAGATCTCGAGGATATCGGGAGGATCTCCTAAGTTTATTAAACCTAGAAAATCCCACCTTGGACCGACGTTTCCCCTAACCGTCGCCGCCAATTAAGCCGGACCATCATCTGTTACCCCTTTTATCCCCTAAACAACCTTATTCTCAAGGTTGGAAAACATTGGGAGAAAATTGGACGAGAAAGAATGAAATCTCAAAGAGATAATGCATCTTCAGAGAGCCAATTCCAGTAAGAACTGACATCTAAGGAAGGAGATTGAGGATCTTCTCCGCATGTGACCAACTCAACCATGTTCGATCTATCTAAGCAAAAGAGGAATGTGCATGCAGGCCCATGCAGAAGATTTTCCTCGATTGGTGATCACTTGTAGCCTTCAAACCCATCATCAACACCTCTACCCTTCACACATAGACCTTCGGGAATGAAATTCAAGTAAGTACAAATACTAATTTCCTAGTTATTTCATTTCATCATTATTTTATCATCCATTGTTTATCTTGCTCCCTATTGACCATCTCCAACATTTTTCACCTCCATAGACCCATCAAAACCTCACAAAAACCTATTCCAGTCACCCAATACCTCATCCCGACCAACCAAATCTTTGTGCAATCACAAAGGAGACCAAAACCCCATTCTGTGACATTTCCAGATCTCACAAGAATTCAAGCACTAGCCGATATATACC
Source organism: Taxus wallichiana var. yunnanensis (assembly GCA_018340775.1). Classification (NCBI taxonomy): domain Eukaryota; kingdom Viridiplantae; phylum Streptophyta; class Pinopsida; order Cupressales; family Taxaceae; genus Taxus; species Taxus wallichiana. Next base: position 572,073,618 of record CM031243.1, on the reverse strand, counting down.
TAACGCATGATCAGTCATCACGACCGACACCGGTCTCTGTGTTTGCCCACACAGCCTTAAACAGAGACCTACCCACCTAATTTTACCTCACCCTCACTCACCTATGACCTACTCGAGACCTTTATTAGACCTGCAGAACCCAAAACCAACCATTTGACCCATGGATTCTATTCTAGCTTAGCCTATTAGATTAGATCTATTTTCTTATTGTGTTTTTAAGTGAGATACCTAAATCATTTCAAAATAACAATAAGATTTACCTTGTTTTCAGCATTAATTTGTTTAAAATAGTGGGTGATGACCATCTAGGAAGTACCATGCTTCAGGATCTAGCTCACGTTAGGCGGTTTACTACCCATATTGTTTAATTCTTTCTAGTGGTGTTGCTTTCATTACGGGTAGTTCCTCCTATCCAAAGGAAGGAAGATCTCACGGTCAATTTGTGGATTCAAAAGTCATATGCACGCAACAACCCATCAACTAACATTTGAACAAGTATTCCTCCTAAGCCCGTTACCCTATTTGTTTCACAACAATTTAAAGAAAAATATAATAACAGAGTGCTTGACCTTGGATAGTGTCAAAGCGTGGCTCAAAAACATGGAGGATGGGATTTCTCAAAGATTTAACACTTTGGACATGAGTTCGATGCACGTAAATGGATGGAGGATCACTGTATCATGAATTATATGAGACATTTTTTTGTTATTTTCTAGTAGAGTTATATGAATGGCTATCATCATATGCATCAAGGTCAAGTGTGTATTATAGACCTTGTGTTTGGACTAGGAGGAATATCAACGATTGCATGATGTCAATTTGGCATGGACCCGTGTTGTTGATCTTTGGTGGGGAAGAGTGTTGACTAGTTATACTTTGGAATACACTATTTCTATGTATTCTTGCCTGAAGATTGTTGAGTTTGAGTTCTTTAGGGATCCTAGAGGATCGTTCTTGTGTGCTATTACACTACCTATCAAGATCCTGGTCATTACTTTGAGTTTGGAAGCCTTCCGTGGTGGCTAAACTCTTGCTAGGCATAGGGCGTGGAAGTTAGTGTGGTAGAGGATGGCGGAACTTGAGGCCGAAATGGAGAGAGAGGTGAGGCAACTCAAGTATAATGAAGCTCGGGAGGGGAATTGGAAAGATAGCACGAAGTTGCAGGAGTGATGGATTTATGGAGGCAAACATTACGGGAAGGATTTGAGGTTCATGTGGAGGATGTGGAACCCGCGAGTTTGAGCTGCCCCATCTTGAAAAGTGTGGAATAGAAACCCCTTACCTTCGGAGAGAGCTTGTCATATTACACTAACACACTCCCCCTTCGTCCCTCGACATATAAGCCCCCCTTTATTACATTTACCTAGCCATGACCCCCATTCACCCCACTAATATTAATTTAATTAAATTAATTCTTTATCCTCACTATATTTATTATTTAAATAATATCTACACATATAGTTCACTTAGACACCTCACCAAGCTAACTCAACCTAAGACCTATTCTTAGCAAGTTACCATAACTAACTAAGACTTACCCAAACCCTAAAAATCAATGCCTACATTCCCTCTAACCACATTCCCACATGCTCACAAGAGGCTCGAGTCTAATCCATGGGATAACAACACGAGATCCGAGGAAATTAGGAGGATCTCCCTAAGTTTAGTAAACCTATAAAATCTCGCCTTGACCGACATCGATTTCCCCTAACCGTCACCGGTTAAGCCGAACCACCATTGGTTACCCCTTTTATCCCCTAAACAACCTTATTCTCAAGGTTGGAAAACATTGGGAGAAAAGTGGACAAGTAAGAATGAAATCTTAGAGAGATAACACATCTTCAAAGAGCCAATTCCAACAAGAACTGACATCCAAGAAAGGAGATTGAGGATCTTCTCCGCATGCCATTCAGCCATGTTCTAATCTATCCAAGCAAAAGAGGAATGTGCATGCAGCCCATGTAGAAGATTTTCTTCAGTTGGTGATCACTTGCAGCCTTCAAACCCATCATTAGCACCTCCACCCTTCACACATAGACCTTCAAGAATGAAATCCAAGTAAGTACAACATCCCACTTTCTTGGTTATTTCATTTCATCATTATTTTATCATCCATTATTTATCTTGCTCCCTATTGACCATCTCCAACATTTTTCACCTCCATAGACCCATCAAAACCTCACAAAAACCTATTCCAGTCACCCAATACCTCATCCCGACTAACCAAATCCTTTGTGCAATCACAAAGGAGACCAAAACCCCATTATGTGATGTTTCCAAATCTCACAGTAACCGGCGCCGGTTATACCTAACCACGGTTGGTCATCCCCGACTAACGCCAATATCTCGTGTTTGCCCACATGCCTTAAACATAGACCTACCCACCTCATTTTACCTCACCCTCACTCACCTGTGACCTACCCGAGACCTTTATCAGACCTACAAAACCCAAAACCAACCATTTGACCCATGGATTCTATTCTAGCTTAGCTGTTAGATTAGATCTATTTTCTTATTGTGTTTTTAAGTGAGATACCTAAATCATTTCAAAATAACAATAGGTTTTACCTTGTTTTCAACATTAATTTGTTTAAAACAGTGGACTGACAACCATCTAGGAAGTACCATGCTTCCCAGATCTAGCTCACGCAAGGCGCGAGTTCACTTTGCCCATATTGTTTAATTTTTTCTAGTGGTCTTACTTTCATTACAAGTAGTTCCTCCTAACCAAAAGGAATCTTTCACGGTCGGTTGTGGATTCGAAGTCATACATGCGTAACAACCCACACATGCAAAAACTCATCAACTGACATTTGAAAAGGTATTCCTCCTACGCACATTACCCTATTTGTTTCCAACAATTTAAAGAAAAATCTAATAACAGAGTGCTTAACCTTGGATAGTGTTGAAGTGTGGCTCAAAAACATGGAGGATGAGTTTTCTCAAAGATTTAACACTGGACCTAAGTTTGATGCACATAAATGGGTGGAGGATCACCTGTATCATGAGTTATATGAGACATTTTCTTGTTATTTCCTAGTAGAGTTATATGAATGGCTATCGTCATATGCATCAAGGTCAAGTGTGTACTATAGACCTCGTGTTTAGACCGTGGAGGAATATCAACGATTGCATGATGTCAATTTGACATGGACCCGTGTTGTTGATCTTTGGTGGGGAAGAGTGTTGACTAGTTATACTTTGGACTAATCTATTTCTATGTATTCTTGCCCGAAGATTGTTGAGTTTGAGTTCTTGAGGGATCCTAGAGGATTGTTCTTGTGTGCTATTACATTGCTTATCAAGATCCTGGTCATTACTTTGAGTTTGGAAGCCTTTCCCATGGCTAGCTAAACTCTTGATAGGCATAGGGCACGGAAGTTAGTGTGGTAGAGGATGGCGGAACTTGAGGCTGAAATGGAGAGAGAGAGAGGAGAGGCAACTCAAGTATAATGAAGCTCGGGAGAGGAAGTTGGAAAGATAACATGAAGTGAAGGAGTGATGGATTTATGGAGGTAAACATTGTAGGAAGAATTTGAGGTTCATGCAGAGGATGTGGAACCTGAGTAGTTTGAGCTGCCCCATCTTGGAAAGTGTGGAATAGAAATCCCCTTAGCCACGGAGATATCTTGTCATATGAAGAAAGGAGGAGATCCATAGTTGCGCATCTTATAAGCCCCTAAAATTAGGTCACACTCCCCTTTGTCCCTTGACATATAAGCCCCCTTTATTACATTTACCTAGCCATGACCCCGCTTCACCCCACTAATATTAATTTAATTAAATTAATGCTTTATCCTCACTATATTTATAATTTAAATAATATCTATAAATATAGTTCACATAGACACTTCACCAAGCTAACTCAACATAAGACCTATTCTTAAGAAGTTACCATAACTAGCTAAGACTTACCCAAACCCTAAAATCAATCCCTACATTCCCTCTAACCACATTCCCACATGCTCACAAGAGGTGTAAGTCTAAGTCGTGGGATAATGACATGAGATCAAGGAAATCGGGAGGATCTTCCTAAAGTTTAGTAAACCTAGAAAATCTCACCTTGACCGATGTCAGCTTCCCTAACCATCGCGGTTAAGCTGGACCGCCATCGGTTACCCCTTTTATCCACTAAACAACCTTATTCTCAAGGTTGGAAAACATTGGGAGAAAAGTGGTTGAGCATCATTATAGTTAGTGGAATGTTTTGCAAAGAGGATAAACATTTGCTAATCGAGGACCACATTAACACTTGGCATGCGATTTTCTCAATAGAGAAGTCATGGTGGTGCACGTTGATCCTAGTTAAAGAATTTTTTAAAGATAGAAACAAGGAGAAGGAAGAATGTAGTGCGAAGGCACTATAAGGTATGGGAGTGCTAAGAGAAGGAGGGTAACGAGGTGTTGTAGAAATGTTAGGAAATGCTAAGGGTTTGGAGCTCATGATGCTAGGGTTTAGAGTTCTTGGTGCTAGAGGGTTGTAAGGGATATCATTAAGAATATGTATGGGTATTGGGGTCTGTAAAAAGGGTTATAATGGGGAAAGCATAGTTAGGATCCTTAATAGATTAGTTTTTATGGGTTGGATCTCTTTCATTTGATGTATGTGGTCTGAGATGACCCTTTTATGGAGTGTGGCTACTAGAAACTCTTTTAAATCAATATACATTGATCTATTTTGTACATCTTGTTTATGGGTGTAAACCCTCATGTTATTTGGCTTTTCGTGACTCAGATCTTATTCCTTGTGCTTCATACATTGTTTATTTACCTTTTGTGATGCATTGATGTGTAGATCTGTTAGTTATATCTTTTACCTTTTAATTAGATGCATGTACTTATGTTTCTGTAAATAATCCTCCATTAATGGTAGAACTCTCTTGCAAATCTCACATAAAGGAGGGGATCGACACCTATGCACATCTCGGGTGAGTGCCGGTGTAGGCTAGGTGATAGGACAACGCGTTTGGGGTTAAAAATAAGTATTAAGGGTAAAATAATGACTACATCTTGGTTCTATTTCCAGTACCTCTTTTGAAGATATTGTGAGAGAAATGTGTAATAACAGAGTGCCTGACCTTGGATAATGTCGAAGCATGGCTCAAAAAAATGGAGGATGAGTTTTCTCAAAGATTTAACATTGGACCTGAGTGTAGACACTAAAATTAGGTCACACTCCCCTTCGTCCCTCGACATATAAGCCCCCCTTTATTACATTTACCTAGCCATGACCCCCTTTCACCCTACTAATATTAATTTAATTAAATTAATTAAATTAATTCTTTATCCTCACTATATTTATTATTTAAATATCTTATTTAAATAATATCTACACATATAGTTCACTTAGACACCTCACCAAGCTAACTCAACCTAAGACCTATTCTTAGTAAGTTACCATAACTAACTAAGACTTACCCAAACCCTAAAAATCAATGCCTACATTCCCTCTAACCACATTCCCACATGCTCACAAGAGGCTCTGAATCTAAGCCTGCAAGATATCAACATGAGATCCGAGGAAATCAAGAGGATCTTAGTAAGCTTAGGAAACGTATAAAATCTCACCTTGACCACGCGTCGGTTTCCCCTAACCGTCACCGGTTAAGTCGGACCGCCATCGGTTACCCCTTTTACCCCTAAACAACCTTATTCTGAAGGTTGGAAAACATTGGGAGAAAAGTGGACGAGCAAGAATGAAATCTTAGAGAGATAACGCATCTTCAGAGAGCCAATTCCAGCAAGAATTGACATCCAAGGAAGGAGATTGAGGATCTTCTCCTACACCCGGCATTTCACCACGTTTACGATCTATCCAAGCAAAAGAGGAATATGCATGCAGCCCATGCGAAGCTTTTCTTTAGTTGGTGATCACTTGCAGCCTTCAAATCCATCATCAGCACTCTACCCTTCACACATAGACCTTCAGAATGAAATCCCGAAAGAAGTACAACATCATACTTTCTGGTTATTTCATTTCATCATTATTTTATCATCCATTATTTATCTTTCGCCTATTGACTATCTCTAACATTTTTCACCTCCATAGACCCATCAAAACCTTGCAAAACCTATTCTAGTCACCCAATACCTCATCCCGACCAACCAAATCCTTTGCGCAGTAAAAAGGAGACCAAAACCTCATTCTCGTGGCGTTTTTAGATGTCACAAGTAATCGCGCCAATTATACCTAACCATGGTCAATCACCCCCGAGTGATGTAGGTCTCTGTGTTTGCCCACACATCCTTAAACATGGACATACCCACCTAATTTTACCTCACTCTCACTCACGATACCTACCCGAGACCTTCATCGGCCTGAGCAGAACCCGTAACCAACCATTTGACCCGTGGATATTATTCTAGCTTAGCTGTTAGATTAGATCTATTTTCTTATTGTGTTTTTAAGAGAGATACCTAAATCATTTCAAAATAACAATACGATTTACCTTGTTTTCAGCATTAATTTGTTTAAAACAGTTGATTGACAACCATCTAGGAAGTACCATGCTTCCCGGATCTAGCTCACGCTAGGCAGTTCACTTCCCATATTTTTAATTCTTTATGGTGGTCTTGCTTTCATTACGGGTAGTTCCTCCTAGCCAAAACAAAATCTCTCATGGTCAAGCTGTGGATTCGGAAGTCATACATGCGTGCGTAACAACCCATCAACCGACATTTGAACAGGTATTCCTCTTATGCACGTTACCCTATTTGTTGCGTCAATAATTCAAATAAACAATCTAAGAAAAAGGTGAAACATTTTGGCACACCCGGTGGGACCCATCCGGGGTTCCTTGCATTTCATTCATTCCTAGGAAAAAAATTTGTGTTTGTTTCCTTTCTAGAAAAAAACAAGCATACACACTAATTTTCTTCCCTGGTAATCCACTTCTTCTTTCTATTTGCTCTAAAGGAAACTTTTCTTTTGGTGTATTTAAAAAGAATCATTTCTTCATGTTTTTTGCATGGTAGTGAAAGAGCATCCCTCTTCCTCTTTATCTTATTGTGTCATCCAATTTCACATTTTGGATTTGGGTTTAAAAATAATTGCATTTCATTCTGATTTGTTTACATTAGCTCACATTAAATGAGGGTAACGTATATGCTAGAGGTCATGACCAGCTGATGGTTGACAAATGAATCGTAGAAAAGCACTTCTATCCTTTTCTCTTTCTCTAAGTCTTACCAAACCACACAAAAATTCAAATACATACATTATTAAACAACATCTTACCTAGAAGAAGCTGTAGGTGATCACATGATCACGACATAGTGGGCACCCAGCTCACTACTCTGTTGAGTCATACTTCAGAGTGAAGCCCGCCCCCACCATAACATACCTGAAACCTCACCCTTTAGATCTCCTTCTTTGTAGGAAGCCATCCTCACCAAAAAATCTATTTCACAATTCATGTGTCAGTCCCTAAATAGCATAAGCTAAACAAACATAATAGAAAAGGGCACTCTTAGGATTGCATTTTCTTAGTGTTTCTACTTGGCTTGCATTTTGAGGTGAAAGATCACGTTCATCACTTTTTGTTCATCCTTGCACACTCCTCATCATAGCTGGTGTATTCCAGCTTCACCTAAGTGTGTCTTGGGCCATATCACCATCATTCCTAGAATTCTGGGTCTGATTCCACATCAAATTTTAATTCACAACCACTTTTTCTCATCACTGTTTCCAATTCAATAAGAACCGTCATTGGTTACCCCTAACCGCCATCGGTTAAACCCAACCGACGTCGGTTCCAAGTCCTTTTGCTAACCTACTCAAAAGGAAATTCTCACTTCACTTTTTTCCACTTTCCACACAGTCTACTGTTACTATAATTTTTTTCCATTGACGTTTTACACATCCCTAGATTTGGCATACTTGTCAGATTTTACCTTTTGCCTAACTAATTACTCACTACCTACTTTCTACAAAGGACTAGCAGTGGTTACCCCCGACCAACGTCGGTTTTCCTAACTAGCATGGTTAGCCTATTTTACATTCCACCCACCATTTATTACTTCATCCATTTTTTTATCACCAGATTCACCCATTCCTGTTGTTCTCTATACCATTTACAGAGAAGCATCCCTACCTGATCAATACTGGTTCACATGGTACTAACCCAAAGACAAGCGAATGCCCTCGTGTTCCATGCCAGTTTCCAACCGCTCCCACCTAGTCCTTCACCACCTTCTATTTTATCACCAACCATGGATCCTATCTAGCCTACTAATATCGTGAATCGGAGATGAGGAGTTCGCATGACTCGACTTGAGAACCCCTCTGCCTTATAGTTTTACCTCTCCCATTCATCCACTTGAGACACCTCGAGTCGGTTGATATACCGTATACATGTATCTATCCCCCGACTCGCACCCACTTCCGCATCAGCCCATCATCGGCTCCATGCTACTGCATCCACCTTACCCTGAGTCGTTTCATAGTTAGGTTCTATACTGTCATGATTGCGCGTGTCTGTTACCTCTGTGGCACCCATTACATCCACCATACCCTCGACGATTACCCCAAACACGACCTCATTCCACCCCTCTTGTCTCACACATATGTAGCTACGTTCCCACCTCCAGTGTCGGTGACCCCTACCCCATTTCATAATGTAGTTCTTTCCATTCCATAATAATTAGCCCCTATTTCCATTAGGGTTACCACAACCCTTCCTCCCCCATATACATACTACCAAAAACCACCTGCTTCATCTATTATTCATTCCGGGTATGTACCTCCTATTTCATTGCCTTCTTCTCCACCACCTTACATGGCAGCCCCATACACTGGAATGCCACACCCATTATATGTCTAAAACCAACCTCCTCACACTATAGGAGGCATCCAATCATCACAACCCACCAATGACCTAATTAAATTGATGATGGACAAGATGTAGACACTAGAGGCATCAGTTTCGGCTCCCGCAACACTCTCACTTATGATGATATTTACAATGAGCCTATTCACCCATTCATTCCCATCTATTCATACCTTGTGCATTGGGAAATGCCTAAATTCAACCACTTCAATAGTAAGGAAGACCCACAACAACATTTGCACTTGTTTAAACACGGATGTTATCCGATTGCTCATGATTATGCCTTACTTTTGATAATCTGTTCTCATGTCCCTCATTGGACTAGAATTAGACTGGTATAGTGGGTTACCCAAACACTCCATATTTTCATTCAATCAGGTAGCCCAAGCTTTCTTGGATCATTTCTCTATCAATAACACCAAGAAAGTTACCATGACAAATCTATATTCCACACATCGATGCGAGGATGAATCTATCACAAATTTTATCGCTCACTGGCGCAACCAGATCAATCAACTTACCTTTCAACTGCCACAAACTGAACTCATCGAGCTCTTCACCCGAGCTTGTATGTGAGACATATCTCCCGAAACTTGCAGGTCTAAACTTTCGAAAATTCGATGAGGCATTCACTATGGCACAAAAGTTAGAGATTTGGGCCATTGAAGAGAAGAAAATCCAATTACGAAATAAGAATTCGACATTCAAGTCGAATGAAACCTCTTCTTCTTCCAAACCGCCAACCAATTATTCAAAGGCTAAGGGTACCGCTAACGTAGTGGTACTCAAGGTTAGCCTAGCTCATCCGTCTAATCAGGCTACACCCTCATCTAATCTATCACCCATCAAGGATTTTTGATTGGATAAGAGTAGTGAAAATATACCCCAATTAGGGAACCTTACTCTTTTATATTAGAAAATCTTATCAAAGCTGGCACCATCACCCTTCCATCCATAAAACCACACACTAGTTTTGACCCTGCTCGACCCATGCCCGTGTGGTATAAGGAACAAGATTTCGTAATTACGAAATAAGAATTCGACATTCAAGTCGAATGAAACCTCTTCTTCTTCCAAACCGCCAACCAATTTTTCAAAGGCTAAGGGTACCGCTAACGTAGTGGTACTCAAGGTCGGCCCAGCTCATCCGTCTAATCAAGCTACACCCTCATCTAATCTATCACCCATCCAGGATTTTCGATTCAGACAAGAGTAGTGAAAATATACCCCAATTAGGGAACCTTACTCTTTTATCTTAGAAAATCTTATCAAAGCTGGCGCCATCACCCTTCCATCCATAAAACCACACACTAGTTTTGACCCTGCTCGACCCATGCCCGCGTGGTATAAGGAACAAGATTTCTGTAATTATCACCGAGTGAAGGGTCATAGTGATGGCATCTACATCACTTTTAAGAATATTGTCCAAGAAATGCTCGAGAAAGGAAATTTGACTGTGGATAATACCAATGCCACCCCAACCAAAATCTACAAATCTTTAAAAAACCATTTCCCAATCATGCCCCTTCATCCAATCAAATAGGTGAGACATCCACTCATGATCGAAAATAATCAGATTATTACTACCTGATCTTGGACCCTTGTAGGCTTTAATTATTTGCCGATAATTTACTCCTTTTAAGTAATCAATTTAAAATAAAATGCAAGACAATAAAGACAATTGCACAAAGATTGATTACGGAGTTCGGCAATTGCCTACGTCTCCGGGTTCATGGTCGAACCGTTCCACTAGTCAAAACTTGTAAGTTACAATAGTACTTTCACAAGAAAACCTAATGGAATTTTACTTTCCTATCAATACACTAGTTCTTCGAAAAAACTTCCGATGATCAGTCGAATTGTTTCTTCACCTTCCTGATGCACAATCTCCTTCGGCTTCGATCGGCCTTCCCGACACTATCAATGCGACGCTAGCACTCCGGTCGAAAATCCAGGATTTACAAGTAATTGGTGTGGCTCAATGGGCCTATTGGGTAGTTTATAATTTACTCCCAATCACAAATATTTCATCTACTATTGCCTAAAATAATAGGCCAATAGACAATACTTGTTGACACATCCCACAAATAAGCTTAACAAATAATAAGCTCGTTGGACTAATGTGTGTGTCTTACAATAGAATGGGTTCCCTATTTATACAAAATTAGGGCCCTTAAAATATGCATTTTCATATCATCCTTAGGCTAATATTAGCCTAATCCCGTAGCAAAATAAATGGGATCACAATTCCCAATAATGGGCGGCTTAGCATTTTTAATGGGATTAAATCCCCCAAATTGGTGTGAAGTGGGTTAATGGGATAATATCCCTTTGAAGCGGCTTTTGTTTGAATGAGGGGATTAATTCCCATTTTAGGCGCTTAGGATAAAGTGGTATAAATCCCACATTTGGGCGCCCTTTTATTATGGGTAGGTTTTAACAAACCTTAGTCTCCCCATTCTATATGTGGATAATACCACGCATAACATTAAAGATGCTCCCCACCACCGCCTCACTCCTCCTCCACGTGGAAGTATAGGATGTTGGTGGTTTATACTAATGTATAAACATTAATATGCATAGTTTGTGGCATAATGCGTGGTATGTGGAATGGTGTGTAAGTGGACTTACCAAGTAAATAAAAATTCGACCCATACCATGGGGTATCGAAATTAATTAACTCGGTCATCATGTAGTCCACTTGTCATCTCCCGATAGGCAAATTGAGTGAATTCGATGAGCGATGGCAAGCCACGTGTCACAGTGCGATTTGGTCCAATATTGACTAGTTGACCAGAGTTGACTTTCCCATTGTCTGAACTTTGACCGAACATATCTAGAGCTCCCAATGTCTGTTTGTCGCGTTCTCATAGTTGTTGGAAAGCTCTCGAGATGATCTTCTTCACTAATACCATTTAGGGATGTTTAGGGAACTTTAAAAAATGATCCCCTGATAACACCTCCCCACTGAGAAAGGCTTTTGTCCCAAAAAGCTTCCCTACTGTCCTGAATCTAAAAAACTCTGCTACCACCTCGAAAGTGTTGTTGTAGTAGACCCTTGAGTCTTCTCCTTCAACCTTCTCACTTCAACAACTCTGCTCCGATCTTGGACCTATGGGTTATGGGCCCACGATGCTTTCATTGCGCCACTCTGATATCTGAAGAATACCTCCACGTCTCCACTTTATGGTGCTAAATTTCTGAATGAAACCTCAACGCTCCTTCATGCGTAGTGCTAAGATTCTTGATATCTAACAACAAGGATCTTTTTTTACTCTATAACACAGCTCTAGATCCGAGTTGATTCCACGAAATCAAACTGGTTTGAAGGAGCTCCATGTTACGTAGAGCTTTGATTAATCTGATGTCGGTGATGGACAATGCCTTGTCCCTTCTGCACCTCAACGCCTCCAATGCATGATGCTAAGCCTCTTTTAAGACCTCGAGCCTCCGATGCACGATGCTAAGTCTCTATAGACCTCAACGCCTCCGATGCATGATGATAAGCCTCTTTCAAGACCTCAAGCCTCCAATGCATGATGCTAAGTCTGTTACAGACCTCAATGCCTCCGATGCATGATGCTAAGCCTCTTGCAATACCTCGAGCCTCGATGCATGATGCTAAGTCTGTTAATCAGCTACCATTCGTATGTGTGGTCGCAATGCCTTGACACCAAATGACGTTCCGAGGTAATCCTTTGAGAGATCCTCTTGTTGACATACTAATATCAGGTACCATTTCTCTGTTGCATAGTTGCAATGCATCTACACAACATGAAGTTCCGACCCGACATCAATGCCAACGGTGATTCAGCTACCATTCTACTGCACGGTCACAATGCCTCTACATAGAATGAAGTTCCAAGCTGATCTATGCGAACTCTCATCATGTACAAATGACAGATCAATCTCCAAGCTTTATATGAGTTAATTCCTATGTCCAAGCTGTAACATGTACTCACAAGCTTATTAGGAGATCTGTTTGGAGCATTAATCAAATTTTCTAAGTAAGAAAATCCATTGAGTATTGTAAACCTTTCTCTCAGCATTTTCTCACAAAATTTGATCTCCAAACTTAATACTGCATACGATTCATCAATCTGAATTATGCAATATATAATTGAAAAATTGTTAACTTACCCATTTTAAAGGACTTTCACTTTCAGGTATTACTTGGTCCTAGGTTGACTTGTCAACTGGTGGTGGAGTAGAAACTTCTTTTGCCTTTGCAATAGGCCTCCATTCCATCTTTGGCTTGCCATTACTCTGATGGCAAGATGGATGCAGTTTCAGCAATTTTCCACCCGATGCCCATTCCTCTGGCAATGAGCACAAAAATTCCTCTTAATCTCCTTCTTCTGGGATGAGGAACTCTTTCTGCCATTTCTTGACTCTGCATGACGAGATTGGTCTTTCTGATTTTCCTTGTTCCTGATGAACAAGATCAACTTCTTCATCAGTTTCCTTCTCTTCCAGCATATGGCCACTAAATGATTATGCAATCCACAAAAATTACATGGAAAGGCATTCCACATCTTTTGAAAATCATAACCATACTTCTTAAGCTGAAAAAGTGGATAAGAAGTTTTATTGTGCTTATGATTATGGTAAGAAACTAGAGGTGGAATCTCATTACCTCTTTGATTTCTCTTACCACATCCTCGCTCGTGACGATGAAGCACAACTTTCTGCTTCGAGAATCTTTTTGCGGGACTAGTGGGGTAATCACTTTGCTTTGGAAGCTTGTCTCCGTTAGCATTCTTGGAGCATTCTCCAATTTCCATTCCCACACTAGGATAACCCAAACTCGTAAAATCGGGATGATCCTCGACACATCTTGGGTTAACAATACCTTGGCCATTTTTACCAAGGCCTCTTCCATCAAATCCCATTTTATCTAGTAACTTGGATCTAATTCCTCTAGTATGCTTTTCAAACAAACCAAAGACTTCATTACCTGAATCCAAACCGAATGGGAGGAAGAAGAAGATTCTAGTGGTGAAAAACTTATAGTGCAATCATCTGCCATGGTCTTTGCATCGAAGTTGAAGGTATTTCCTTTCTTTGATCACCACACTGCAACCTTTCCAAGAGCTCATCCTTGGTTTGCAGTTCTGATTTCAAACGAGCATTCTCCTCTTCCAGGAGTAATACATTGATCGTAGGAGAGAGTTCTCTTCCTGGATCTAGTGATTATACGCCTCAATTTCCTCGAGCTTCACCTATTTAGACATCTTTCCCATAGTGCACTTGTACCTGTTCACACAAATTGAACCAACTACACCAATCTTGAAGCAATCACTTTGTTAATCATATTTACTGAAAAAAATATGGAGCTAAACCATCTCTAATACCAAACATGATCCGAAAATAATCAGATTATTACTACCTGATCTTGGACCCTTGTAGGATTTAATTATTTGCCGATAATTTACTCCTTTTAAGTAATCAATTTAAAATAAAATGCAAGACAATATAGATAATTGCATAAAGATTGATTACGGAGTTCAAGCAATTACTATGTCTCCGGGTTCATGGTCGAACCGTTCCACTAGTCAAAACTTGTAAGTTACAATAGTACTTTCACAAGAAAACCTAATGGAATTTTGCTTGCCTATCAATACACCAGTTCTTCGGAAAAACTTCCGATGATCGGTCTGAATTGTTTCTTCACCTTCCCGATGTACAATCTCCTTTGGCTTCGATCGGCCTTCCCGACACTATCAATGCGACACTAGCACTCGGTGAAAATCCGAGGATTTACAAGTAATTGGTGTGGCTCAATGGGCCTATTGGGTAGTTTATAATTTACTTCCAATCACAAATATTTCATCTACTATTGCCTAAAATAATAGGCCAATAGACAATACTTGTTGACACATCCACAAATAAGCTTAACAAATAATAAGCTCGTTAGACTAATGTGTGCATCTTACAATAGAATGGGTTCCCTATTTATAAAAAATTAGGGCCCTTAAAATATGCATTTGCCATCATCCTTAGGCTAATATTAGCCTAATCCGTAGCAAAATAAATGGGATCACAATTCCTAATAATGGGTGGCTTAGCATTTTAATGGGATTACATCCCCCAAATTGGCGTGAAGTGGGTTAATGGGATAATATCCCTTTGAAGTGGCTTTTTTGTTTGAATGAGGGGATTAATTCCCATTTTAGGTGCTTAGGATAAAGTGGTATAAATCCCACATTTGGGTGCCCTTTTATTATGGGTAGGTTTTAACAAACCTTAATCTCCCCATTCTATATGTGGATAATACCACGCATAACATTAAAGATGCTCCCCACCACCGCTTCACTCCTCCACGTGGAAGTATAGGATGTTGGCGTTTATACTAATGTATAAACATTAATATGCATAGTTTGTGGCATAATGCGTGGTATGTGGAATGGTGTGTAAGTGGACTTACTAAGTAAATAAAAATTCGACCCATACCATGGGGTATCGAAATTAATTAACTCGGTCATCATGTAGTCCACTTTTCATCTCCCGATAGGCAAATCGAGTGAATTCGACAAGCGATGGCAAGCCACGTGTCACAGTGCGATTCGGTCCAATATTGACTAGTTGACCAGAGTTGACTTTCCCGTTGTCTGAAATTTGACCGAACATATCTAGAGCTCCCGATGTCCGTTTGTCGCATTCTCACGATCGTTGGAAATATCTCAAGATGATCTTCTACAATAACACCATTTAGGGATGTTTAAGGAAAATTAAAAAATGATCCCTCGATCAACTCACGATACCGTGCATTGCGTGAGGTTCACGCAATCTTTAACAAGGTACATGTCGCCTCTCAATTACCTCACATCCCTTCCTAGAGGAAATCCTAGCCTAAAATCCTCCTTCCATGTCTGAACCAACCGTCACTGTTCCTTCACCAATAGAAGAACACCCTTTATCTCCTAAATCACCTACGAAGGAGTCTTCTGCTAACATTGAGACCATCTCACCCCTAGCTTCTCCACGTAGAGAACCTTTACCTACCGTAACTTCTCAACCCATAGAGGAGCTCCCATTACCTCCTCTACCCGTAGAGGAGTATCCATTACCTCCTCCACCCACAGAGGAGCACCCATTACCTCCTCCACCCACAGAGGAGCACCTATCCATTCCTTCACTTTTAGAGGAAGTCCCATCATCCCTTCCACCCATCATAGACCCGGTGGAGATACCTTTGCCTCTTGGCGAGCATTCTCGCATCAGCTACCCAACATCCAACATACCTAATTTTAGCTCTCTTTCCCACGAAATCTGAAGCCGGGCGATTCCCCATCTCTAAGATGTCTTACACATTGAGGCGGTAGGAAGTGTTGATACAAGAGTTAGTCCGTTCCTAGAAGACCAAATTTCTACAATGGAAAACAGATGGAGAAATTGTCTGCAAACTCTCATGAGACTCATAATGGGTTATGGTGTATGGATTGTAAAGTAGAAGGGCATACAAAGGAAATTTTTCCTTAGAATCACAATGGTTGGTACATGTGATTGTTAGGAATTAGTTATATCTAATGCGGAATAATTCCTCGAATCACAATAATAAGAAGTATGAATAGAATTATAGAAATGAAATATGCACAACCCGAAGACAATATTTAATGTGGTTCACCTAATGTGGGCTACATCCACCAAGAAAACTTGCTCGATTTTATTACAAGCCAACAATGTTCGCAGATTACAATAATCAGATCTTGTTTGGAGTTGCACTCAACAAACCTTCTTGAATTCGCACTTGAACTCACAAACACTATTCACCTTCACAAAACACACTCATATAAATCCTATTGTATGTCCATATATTTATAAGTACATCAATAGGTAGCCGAAGAGAGGATTTTATAAAACAATGGGTACCAAAAATATGGGCCCAAAAATAGCCCGTAACGGTTACCCATTACCCATGGGTTAATAAACCACCCATGAAAATTTGCTTCAGGATTCACCCCCGAACCCCCTTGACCCGCTCACCAGAAAGTGGGACTACCGTAAAAATATCTGAGTGTATCACATGGAAGGTGTACCAAACTCTAACATGAAAACAGGCTCCACAAACATAACAATCTCCCACTTGGAGACTAATTTCCACTAAGCAAGCTTCTCAACCCTTCACTGTCATCTGCGAAGGCCAACCAAAGCTAAACATAGCTTTAGTTTATCCCTTGTGACCACCTTGGTCATCATGTCTGCAGGATTCTGACTAGTATGAATCTTCTCCAACTTCAACTTATCTTCCTCCAAAGTTTTCCTAATGAAGTGATATCTCAACTGTATATGCTTCATCTGGAGCGATGGAAAGCAGAGTTCTTAGCTAGGTGTATAGCACTTTGACTATCACTATTCATCTTACATTCCTCCTACTTACGCCCCAACTCCTCAAGTAATTGTTACAACCAAATCATCTCTTTTTTGCCTCTCGTGGCAACAACATACTTAGCCTCTGTGGTTGATAAAGCCACCAAACTTATGTAGTCGTGAAATCTAGCTCACTTTGCTTTCCCACCTATAGTGTAAATATAATCTGTCGTGCTCCCTTGTCTACATCTCCAACCATGTCTGAATCTACATAACCACATAAAGTGGTGTCTCGATCCATTTGTAGCACAAAACTATCCCCATGGTCCCTCTCAAATACCGAAGGATCCACTTTACTACTTGCAATGCTTTTACGGATCACTCATAAATCTACTCACGGCTCCCCTTTGTATGGGAAATATCAGGCCTATTACACACCATAGCATACATCAAACTTCCAACCGCCAGTGATGAGTATGGTACCTTGGACATATGGTTTCTTTCTGCTCTGTCTTGGAACACTTTGCTCCTTTGATAGCTTAAAATGGCTCGCAAAGGAGTCCCAATAGGTTTAGCATCCTGCATGTTAAACCTATCCAATACCTTCTTAATGTACTCTTCTTGAGATAAAGTTAGCTTCCGTTCCTTCCTATCCCGAGTTATCCTCATACCAAGGATTTGTCTAGCAACCCCCAAATCCTTCATATCAAAGGATTCACTTAGTTGTTTCTTGAGTACTTTTATTTCTTGCATGTTTTTACCTGCAACCAACATGTCATCAACATACAAACATAGGATAATATAACTTCCATCCTCAAATTTCTTTGTATACACGCAATGGTTAGAATGACATCTAATATAACCTTGCTCCATCATGAAGCTATAAAAATTCTTATACCATTGACGTGGAGCTTGTTTCAGGGCCATTCAAGCTCTTCTTTAGTTTGCACACCATATCCTCTTTACCTTTGACTTTATATCCTTTTGGCTGCTGCATATAGCTCCTCCTCTAAATCACCATGGAGAAATGCAGTCTTTACATCTAACTATTCTAAGTGTAAGTCTTCTGCTGCCACTATTCCAAGAACAATTCTGATAGAAGTCATTTTTACTACGTAAGAAACAATCTCATCAAAATTTATACCTTGTTTCGTGCAACCCCTGACCACCAAACGGGCCTTATATATTTTATTTCCTCCTTCGTCTTTAACTCGTACATCCACTTGTTTCGCAATGTTATTTTTCCTTCTAGTAGCTTCACCAAATCCCAAGTTTGGTTCTCCATGAGAGACTTATGCTCATCATCCATGGCTTGCTCCCACTTCTTACTAGCATCTACCGCATTGCTTCATCAAATCTCTAGCTCTCCACTATCAGTGAGTAATAAATAATAAAGAGAAGGAGAAAAATGTTTAGGTTCTTTTCTTACCCTAGAATATCTCCTCACTGTAGGAGTTTAGGGTTCTGTTGAGTAGGTTCTTGAACTGATTCATGGGTCACTGTCCCATCCAGGAATATCCTCTACCACTGCATATTCTTTCTTGGATTCTTCCCTATTTTCCTGCAAATGTTTCTTATACATGACTTTCTCATTAAAGACCACATCCCTAGATCGAATGATTTTCTTGTCCTTAATACTCCAACATTTAAATCCAAAGTCATCACCACCATAACCAATAAAAGTGCATTTTTCTGATTTAACCTCTAGCTTGGTCCTATCATCTTTGTCAATATGAACAAACACCTCACATCCAAATACTATAAGAAATGAGTAATCAACTTTCTTACCGTACCAAGCCTCCTCGGGTATGCCCCCATTCAAGGCACTTGAGGGTCCTCTCTGTTTATCAAGTGCAAAGTTGTGCTCACCGCTTCGCCCAAAAATAAAGAGGCGATCCCGCATGTATCCTCATGCTCCTAAGACGTTCCATTATTATTCTATTCATCCTTTCGACACCCCATTCATCATGCGGGGTTCCCTGGAACCGTATTTTCCTATGGATTCCATTCTTAGAATAATAATCATCAAATTCATTGTTCTGCAATACTCCCCTCCATTATCCGACTTGAGACATTTTAACTTAAAACTGTTTCATTCTCTACCAAGGCTTTCCATTTAACAAAAGTATCAAATACATCAAATTTGTTTCTAATACAATAAACCCAAACTTTCCTTGTTTCATCATCAATAAAAATAATATAATAACTTGAAACCCCAAGAGATGATACTGAAATGTGCCCCCACACATCGAATGTACCGGCTCTAACTTACTCTATTTCTTCGTAGGTCCAACCTTGAGAAACCTTACTCTCTTCTATTTCCCATATATGTTGTAAGCTAGGAAAAATACACTACTAATAAGGAAGTAAAATACCAATAATCATATCTCCTCCTTCGCGTTCCATAAAGAAACCTCGAGAATGGGCTAGGAAACTTGGATTGAGCCATGATTGTGTGATATGTAGGTGCTTTTCTTTAAGACGGAGTGAGACCTTCTTGTAATAACGATCATCTTACTTTGCACAGATGGGAAAAATGATTATGATGTTATTTGGGCATTATGACGAGGCAAAAGGATGTTCTTTGCTCAACGGATGCAAGAACTTAGATATGGCATTCAAGCTTATTCTTCATGTTTTTAGAGGGGAGGGTAAGGTTGTATTTATAGCTTGGGGAAGTGATTAAATTAGAGTAATTTAAGTAATCATGGTTTGAAAATGTGGGCAAGATTAAATGAGTGGTTTGAAAATGTGGGCAAGATTAGGTGAGTGGTTTGAAAATGTGGTCAAGATTAGGTGAGTGAGGGCCACGAAGAATGAGTGAGGATTTGAATTATATTTTTAATTTATAAGTGGAGGATTTTAGGTGAGTGGGGACCACGAAGAGTGGATGAGGATTTGAATTTTGAATTTTTAATTCAATAGCAAAAACATGGAGAATAATGACATGTGGTGAGGATTGGGTTATTTTTTAGATTTTGAAATGGATAATTAATCAAATTATATTTGATTAATTCGGAGTGTATTTTTATGGGAAATGAGGAAGGAAATTAATTGATTTAGGATAGATGTGAAATTAGGGTGTCTACATTTGCCCCTATTTGGAAGGGTACTATGAAAATAGTGTCCTTTCAAAAAAGTAGACAGTATGGGGGAATAATTCAATCTACTTTTTTAAGAAAAAGGTAGAGCGAATGTTTGTTGGGGAGAATAGAAAGTTGTGAGCGATGGATGTCATAGTATCCTCTAAGACAAAAATTTCATGAGAAGATGTGATTATGGATAGATGTGGTGATGCCCCCTTGAGAGGACTGACGAGAATAGAATATAAGACAGAGCTCTTGAAAAGAAGAGAAATGAATTCTTGTGGAGAAGAGGACGATAATGGAGTGGAAGAGACTGGAATGACAACACGATGCAAATGGAGAAAGGATTCCATCGGCCTTGAATGTTAGGTGTGAGGGTGTGTGGGAAAGAGAAAAGGGAATGGATAGGATTGGGGGTTGATTACGAGAAGAGTAAAGGAGATAGGGGGGGAAAAAAGAATGGAAGAGGTAGAAATAAGAGAGAGAGATGATAGAGGAAGAAGGGAATGATGAAGGAAAAACAAGGCAAAAATAGGAAAATGACAAAGTAGAGGGTGAAGGGATAAAATAGAGAGATGTGCAAAATGAAGGAAGCAACAGAGATAGTAAAGAGGGATGCATGAAAGTGAAATAAATGATAGAGTTGAGAAAAGAAGGAAATGGGAAAGGATAAATAAGAAGGAGAAAACGAGGTGGGAGTAGGGGGTGAAATGGATGAAAATGGAAAGAGGACGAAAGAAGAAGTAGAACGGAGAAAAAAGAAACTATGAGGCGAGAAAGTGTGAAAAAGAGTAGAGAAAAGAAGAGAAACAAATACAAAATGAATGAAAAGGTAGGGGTGGTAGAGAAAAGGAGAAGTGGTCAGAAGAAACATGAAAATTAGGGGAGAGGAAAGGAAGATAGAACAAATACAAGGAGAAGATTGAAGGAATCATGACATTGCGAGGAAGACCAAGGCAAAGAATATGGAATAGACCGTATGAAGATGCATGTGGAGGGTGGTATGATAAAAAAGACATGAAAACACTGAACAACCAGGTTATTGATGGGGAATTAAGGAGGAAACATGATGGAAAAAGGGGAAGGAGAGGATACGGGGAAGGGAAACAAGATGAGGGTGAGAGAGAGAAGAGGATAACAAAGAAAATGATGTAGAAGGAAAGGAATACGAGAAAAGGGGTAATAAGTGGAAAGGGAACAATTATAAGGAATGTTCGGAGAGAAGAAAGAGGGGAGGAATGACATTGATTGAAAAAGATGTGAGAGATTTATAAAATACGGATACTAGGATGACAAGAAAATAGAAAAAGGATGTATGATGAAGACAATAAAGATATTGAAGAGGGCGAAGCGAAGTTTGAGAGATGGGTAAGAAGTGACAAGAAAGGGTGGGCTTGAGGGAAAAGAATAGGAGAGAAAAGAGAATGGGGGATAGAAGAGGCAATGCCAATGAGGGGACGTTAGGGAAATCCCCTTTACAATGAGTGGTGGGGAAGGGTGAGAGAAAAAATGAAGAAAAGGAGAAAGCTAATGAGGATTGGAAAGGGTAATGCCAACAAAGGGACATTAGGGAAAACCCTTTTATAATGAGTGGTGGGCTTAGAGGAGGGAAGGAATGAAGGGAAACTCTAGAAGGTTCAAGGGAGTGAATGAGGTTGTGTGGAATGAGGATTGATGATTTTTAGGGAAATCCCATTTACAATTATTAGCGTGGGAATAGAAGATGATGATGAAAGAATGATAGAGGAATGTGAACAATAATGGTGAATGTGTGTGTGGGTAGAAATGTGGGGGATTTGAGAAGATGAAGTGGAAAGAGTAAAGAAAATGGGAGGGATGAGTTAGGACTAGGTGAAAGTGAGGAGAGGATGCGGGTGATGAGGATGAACAAGGTGAGGATGAAGAACCAAGACATGAAAATAATGGGAAGAAATGGTATGAAGGATGATGGATCAAGAAGGGGAAAATGGGGGAAAAGAATGTGATTGTAGGCGGAAGAGATTAGATGTATGTTGTAAGAGGATATGTGGAGAAAGGATAATAGTAGGAGGAAAAAGTGGGTAGTAGGAGATACCAGGTGGAAGAAGCGATCAAAAAAGTGAACGAAGAATGAGGCGGGGAGAAGTTCACGATGACAAGTTAAGTGTAGGGAGGACCCTGACATAAGATTGTCATGTGACGGAAGTGGTTAAGTAAGATTGCCAAGCAAGCAAAACTGGAGATGACAAGTGGTCAAGCGAGAAGTGGTGTTTGCAAGAATCGAAAAGGAGGTGAAAGGATGTGATAATGGGGAATGCCGAGAAAAAGTGAAGGGTGAAGGGTGCGTAGTGATGGGGAAAGGAAAGGAGACAGATCATCCTTAAGAGTGACTCTTAAGTGAGATCACCATGCCGGGTGAGTGGTTAAGTAAGATTGCAGCAGCGAGATGAGGGTGATAGTGGTGGTAAAAAGATGTGATGATGGGGAATGAAGAGGAAAGATGGATGGTGAGATTGTAGAGTGATGGGTGAGTGTAAGATGACATGTCATGCTTAAGAGAATCTCTTAAGTAAGATCATCATGTTCTTTGGAGAGGTTTTGTAGGATCACCTAACCAACAGGGATGATATGCAAGGAGAAAGACAAGATGATATTGGGGACAAGGGTGGAATGGTAGGTTGAAGAAGATGATCGCGATGAGAGGTGGGAGAAATAAGATGGGGGAAATATGATGGGATGGGGGAAGGCCATAGGGAAAATCAACCTTAAGTGGAAGTCTTAAGTAAGATTGCCATGCGGACGAAATGGTTAAGTAAGATCGCCAAGCTAAAAAAGAAGAAGGATGATATTAGAGTTGGTGGGAATATGGTATGAAAATGGACTGAAGGGGAACCCTCAGTGAATTTTCCATACTACGAGAGCATGTAAGTAGGATGACCTAGGCATAAGATGGATTTGGGGAAGGATGATAAAAGAGTGAGTGAGGTATTCTGAGTGGTATATGATACGAGATGGGATGATAATAAGAAAGAAAGGAAACAAAGGAGTGTAACATGAATGGATGAAGGAATATATGTAGTGGAGGGCGGAGAGTGTGAGGGGAATCCTTAATTGGGATGCCCGCGTGGTGAGAGTAATGATGCGAGAATGGGAAGTAGAAGAGGTGGAATGGGAAGATGTGTTTGGTGGTGATTGTTGTTTGATGAGAGGGGAGGTGGTGAAGAAGCTTCTACAAGTAGGAAGATCTTAGGGAGAGGGTAAACCTCCAATGAGGATTCCATATAGAAGGGGTTATTAAGTAATATTGTCAAACGGGAAGCAAAAGGGTGAAAGGAAAGAATACAAATGGGTGAGAGGGGACATGAATGGTGAGAAGGGTAATATGGGGATAAGTGGTAGAGGAGTAAAAATGAGGAGCGAGGATGAATGGATCAAATACATGGTGAGCATGGTGGGGGGGAGGAGCTGCTGGATAGAGAATGCTACTTGAGAAATATCGTCAAGTAGGATTCGCAAACTGCAATGGTGATCAAGTAGGATTCCCAAACTAGGGAATGTATTAGTATGGGTGAATGGATGGGGTGCAAAGTAAGATGTTGATCATGCAGGAAGATACTCACGTGATGAAAAACATCTTAATTTTAATATAGCACATAACAGGATGCATCGTGATATAAAAGATCAGGATGACTAGACTTTAATATGCGTGATAACATAGACAGGGGCCATCAAAAAGGTTTGATGCCCCAGTATGATATGCAAATAGAAGAGAGCATAAACGAGAGGCCATGAAGAAAATATGATGCCCCAATACGACATGTAATCAGACAACGTAAGAATATTAGAGAGAACACCAGGATACATAAAATCAAGATGCCCCCTGTAATATATCAAGATGTAAGAAAGTAATTAATAATTTACAACTAATAATGCAACACAAGAACTAATAAACATGTCCCTAACATGTTCCACAGTGAGGATTGATTGGATGTGCCCCTGCCAGGGGTACGAGGACATAGTAAAGTATTGGGTCATTGTCCTCAAACAAGGAAACAATGAGAGCGATTTGCCCCAAGTGAGAATTCACGCGAGGAGAAGTGGTTTGAATTTGGTAGTCATAAGGTGATTGGATCATTCGTTGGGGATAATAGTTCAAAGGTTAAATTGTGTTGGTTATTTTAGAGTTTTTTTTATGATTTTGTGGATTTTTTTAATATATATATATATATATTCTAATGTTTTTTAGATTTTTGACGATTTTCAAATGTTTTTGACTTTTTGATGATTTTCAAATGTTTTTGGATTTTTGATTTTTCTAATGTTTTTAGATTTTTGACAATTTTCAAATGTTTTTGGTTTTTTAGATTTTTACATTGTTTTTAGATTTTTGACGATTTTCAAATGTTTTTGGATTTTTGGATTTTTACATTGTTTTTAAATTTTTGACGATTTTCAAATGTTTTTGGATTTTACACCGTTTTAGATTTTTGACGATTTTCAAATGTTTTTGGATTTTTGACGATTCTTTCTAATGTTTTTGGATTTTTGACGAGTGTTTCTAATGTTTTTAGATTTTTGATGAGTTCTAATTTTTTTGTTGGATTTTGGACGATTGTTTCTAATGTTTTTGGGTTTTTGATGATTTTCAAATGTTTTTGGATTTTTAGATTTTTACATTGTTTTTAGATTTTTGACGATTTTCACACTATTTGTAGATTTTTACACTGTGATTGGCAATTTATGGACCAGAGTGCAGACTTAGTTTTGAGAGGCGATAAACTAGGATATTATCCATATGTACCGTGTTCCGTGTGGTAACTTATGCTCGAGAATAACACAAATTATCTTTCCATTGGTAGGATATGGTGGTGATGATATGATGAAAAGAAGTCCAGCTCCATTCTTGACTCCACACAACTAGTAAGATGTGTGGGCTCATCACCGAGAATCAAGAAGGATGTAAGAGGTAGATAATGAATATAGAGACAAATGCTAACAACAATCCCTTTGAGAAATTGTGACTCCATTCTTCATAACGGCAATGAACCAATTTCAAAAATGGCTTTCACTTTATGAGTCACGTGCTATACTTAGACAATTATGTGGCCTGCTAATTAGTAAGATATGAGGTGAAAGGATAGTTCTCTCTTCACTTAGGCATCTAAATTACTTCTTTGGGGATTTTATAATTTGTAAGCACTGTAAGATTTTGTATTTTTGAAATGACTCCCTATGCCTTGCCCCATGCTACTAGTGAGAAGCAAGGGCTCATCACTGAAGGCAAAACATAGGTGAGTGAATTCCCTTTTGTTTTTGTTGTGTTTTGTTTTTTATTTTTATTTTTATTTTTGGATTTTTGAATGTTTTTGCAATATATTTTTATGTTTTTATGAGAATGACCCTCTACGCTTTGCCCCATGCCACTTGTAAGAGGCAAGGGTTTATCACCGAAGACAAGACATAGACAAGTAAGGGCACCTTCCTCCATTCCCAGTCTCACACTACCAGTAAGAAGTGTGGGCTCAACACCAAAGACTATGAAGGATGAAAGATGTGAAAATGAATTACTCATAAGTTATTAAATTGATGGATTTTTTTACGATAGTGCTTTGTATTTGGGAAGGAATGTCTGCCCCCAATCTCAGCCCCACATGACTAGTAGGACGTGAGGGTTCAACACCGAAGACTGAGATGGACAATCAAACGAACTAGGTAAAGAAGTTTAGAGCTTTGTTATGAAAGAGAGAATGTTTTTGAAGGGAATATATTACCATCAGTAAGCTTCTAGGTATGACCATAGATGAAAGCGACTGAAAATGGAAGATATGATAAGAAGTATGATGCTCACAAACTTAATAGGATTTATATTAGCACTTGTCTCATGATGATAAATATGAAGATGTGATTTTGATAATGAAAATGTCTGCCAATGGAAATAAATAAATTTATTCAGAGATAAGCAAGATAGAAGGAACAATGTACACTTTGTTTTTTCCAGGATAGAGAGTGATTTCAAGAATAGAATTTCTTTGAATGGAATGCATTCATGGGTTTTTCAAGGACTTGGCCTATGTCAATGGCCAATTTATAAGCTCCAAATGCAAAACTATCTATGATTTCGTTGGGCTCAAATTTGTCTTGTTTGTCTCGTTCTTTGGGTGTGTTCTTTTGATTTTCTTTGAGAATGAAATCATTGACCTTAAATTTTCTAGGTTTGAATTTTTTATGGTAGTTATGCCATAGCCGATTTTGATATACTTGAAGATGATCTAGGGCATTAAGTTGTTTTTCATCAAGAAGCTCGAGTTCATTAAGGTGTGAGTGTCGATAATAATCTTTATTGATTACATCTTTGAAGGATATTATGAAGGATGGAAATTCAACCTTGACATGTAAAATAGCTTTCCATCCATAAACAAAGGAGAAGGGAGTGGCTCCAGTAGGTGTGTGATAAGATGTGCGATAAGCCCAAAGAGTGGGATATATTTGGTTAAGCCAATAGCTTCCATGTGTGTTGACAATGATGGTTTGTGTTATTTGGTTTGTTGCTTCTATTTGTCCATTAATTGATTGTTTTGAGGATAGATTCACGATTAAAGATGGAAAAGGTTGTGTAAAGATATTCCTGGGTATAAGTACCTTGTAGAATGTATGCACGTAAAAGTCTTAATAGGCGAGAATAATTAGTGATGAGATGCATGTAAGATCGATCATTGAAAGTATGATGGACACGACATGTTGCATTGTCGCAAGTGTCCAAACTTGATGTGGTTGTGTTTCGACAACAAGGCTAGAGATGTTAGGCATAAAAGTCAATATTGTAATAATAGATTCAAACTTAATGGTACCTGTTGATGGAACCTCTTTTGTAGTGTCTACAGTAATATCAAGGTTTGAAAGGGAGTCTTGAAACAAGATCAAGGTCTCGTTAGATGTTGGAAGAATGTTGTCACCCAAAATAGGTTCAATATATGTTTGGGCTGAAAGAAAGTCTTGAAATAAGTTCAAGTGCTCAGTAGATGTTGGAAGAATGTTGTTGTCCAAAACAGGTTCAATGTATGTTTGGGTTGAAAGAGAGTCTCGAAATAAGTTCAAGTGCTTAGTAGATGTTGGAAGAATGTTGTTGTCCAAAATAGGTTCAATGTATGTTTGAACTAATGGAAGGAAATTTGAAGAAGATATGGATTGGTTTGGAATTAGAGAGTCTTGATTGTTGTCATCATGATCTTGTGGAATTTTAGTATATATAGGAGTTTCGACAGTAGTCAGCTCTTCATGGAAAGTTGTGGTATTGGATGTGTCATTGGTTGCAAGAGCATTGTCATCAAGTTCTACAGAGATGACATCGTCATCAATTAAGTCTTGGATGTAATTCTTAAATCACACACATTTATTTGTGTGATGACCATCAATGCGATGAAATTCACAGTATGTGTTAGGTTTGTACCAATATGGCTTAGCTTCCCTTCAAAGCAAAGGGTTTTGTAATTGGATATCTTATCAGTTTAGCCTCTTTTAGTTGATGAAAAACACTAGAGAGACTTTCTCCAAGGGGGTAAACTGGCGTTGGACTTTACGCGAAGTTACGTCTTCATTAGGTTGTATGATCAGCTTTTTGGATGATCGTTCACTGATTTGGGTAGCCATATGAGAGAGTTATGTTGTCATCTTATTAATTTGTTCTAATAGCTCATTGTGTGATGTTTTTTGTGAATTCATTGTGGTTGAAAGAGAGGGAGAATAGAGAAAGGTGCAATGAAGAACTCAACCTATTGATTGTGATCTTTGTTTTGGCTCAATCGAGTTAACAAGTAAGGCTATAAGGAGTAAGCTTAAATAAGATACTTGGGAGAAATATGTGATAGCTCGAACAATCTATAATGAAAATGGTTTGATTTGGCTTAAACAAGCTTATCAGAAGACAATGTAAGGAGTACACTCAAACAAGGTACTCGATACAAATGGGATATAGCTCAAATAAGCTATGATGAAGATGTTGATTGGTTTGGCTTAAACAAGCTCGGGATTGTTGATAGGGAAAGTAACCTGAACAGGTTAATCTCAATATGGTTGTGATATAACTCAAAATGAGTTATGAAAGGATTTTTGTTGGCTGTGATTTGGATAAACATGATGGTGGAAAAAATAATGAGTGAACTCAAACAAGTCACCCAATATTAGTTTGATATAGTTGGAAACAAGCTATGAAGGATGTTTTGACAATTGACGATATGGGGAGTGAATGCTAGTCACTCAATATCAGTTGGATATAGCCAAGGACAAGCTATGGCAGATGTAATGTTGGCTGAAGTGAGCTAATGAAATTGGTGCGATGTTTTGGTCTGTGTTGTTGGATTGTTTGGATGTTTTTGCTTGGTATTGAATTGGTGAGACTGATTTTTTTTAACACAACTAGGGTTTGAAATTTTATAATGAACACATTGATATCAGCCAAGTTTTATGATAAAATAATGCTAAACTATTTTGTTTTCAAACAACAAGCAATCATGTGGATCCAATTGTTTTGGCTTATGAGGTAAATTCTTCAGGAATGATCATTGTTTCATGCAATCATACAAGTATGTTGTGGACTGATGGATGCAGGCTCTTATTACTCCAAAAAAGATGCATCCTCTAATATACCCTAGTCCTGATATACCTAATTTTATACGGGGACATAATTGGTACGTGGAGCCCTTAGAGCACTGGAGGAGACTCACCAATTCTTACTTGCCTATTTCGGAGTGAATCACCACGTCCAGAACAGGTTTTGTGAAAAGGTGGAAGGTGATGGAGGGATGAATGTGTATGGTGTCCTTATAACTCCTTGAAGATTTATAGGGATGATGCCTAGGCTTCGTTGTTACAACTATTTAGGCGTGACTCGCATGCGCTGCATGATAACATTACCTATAAGTGAAGAGTAGGGCAAGGTAAATACGAACGTTGTGATGAGACTAGATATCAAAGTGTAATGCGAGATGCAAATGTTGTTGGTGCATGGAAGTCAAGTCCATGTCACCGGTGTAGCTTGATGGTGATGAAATTCGCCTCGTCTACATGAAAAAAAAATGATAAAGTGATTAAACGCGAGGGTTCTTTCCAACTTAAAATAAATCACTAAAGAAAAATAATTACATACACAGCGTAGTCACTTCTTTTTTTTGGTTTCAACAATTTTCTTTGAATGGTGGTATTTTTACGAGATTTTTGTTGTTTTTGTGTTTTTGTTTTTGACAATATTCCAGCGACACAGTTCTACAGAAAACAAATTAGTAGTTATCCTGCAAATGAAATGTTAGAAAAGTGATTGTGGCTATTTTTGATTTTCATCGCTCAAAGGTTCGAGGAAAGAGCATACACAACCAATGACCAAAAAAATATTAATAATATGACAAAGGAAAATAATTATTGAAATGATAGTTGGAAAAAAAAGCTAGAGGATCCTGCAATGTTAGAACAAGAAACTAAAAAATTGTGACCGTTTCTGATTTTCCAGATCGCTCGAAGGCGCAAGAAAAGAGCATACGTGGATACAATTGGAATAGATTTTTTTATTTTTTTAAATGTTAATAATTATTGCAATTAATCATGATTGTGAAATAACAATAATGATTATTTTCACAAAAAATAAAAACGATGAAAGAAGAGTGTGAAAATGTTACCTAGAAGTGTTGTCATGGAAAATTGAAATGTAAGGCAAAAAAATTAAAAAAATTATTTTGCAGAGCCGGGTAGCCTCACATTATAATTTCCAAGATCACTTTAAAATGCAAGAAAGAGCATACGTGTGAGGTTATTACGTGGAAAAAAAAAACTATAATTTTGTTGTTTTTTGTTAAAAAGACAGGTATTAGAAGAAATGAAACCAAAATTTTTCTGTAAGTCTAAATCAAAAAATTATTTTTTCATTGCATAGATCTTTTTTATACCTTTCTGTTAAAAAAAATGAAGTCATTCGAGTTCGGGAGTAAAATTTATGGCTTCCAGAAGATGGGCTACGGTAGCACTCTGAATGAAAATTTTGAACATGAGAAAAACGTCCCAGGAGCTAGTTTTTTTAATTTTCATATACATACTTCACGAGAAGCTAAAATTTTGACAAAGCAAAGTTAAAAAGAACAATAAATAGAAAGAAAGAGTTGGATCACAAAATTATTAACTAAAATGAAATAAAAAATAATAATAATAATAGTAAACTTCCTACAAAGCAACTATTTTAGCTAAAGGAAATAAATAAATGCATTTTCCGGATTGGTTGTCCTATGACAAGTAAAATGATAAACTAATGGCTAGTTCATGTGTTTCTACGAGATGACGAGTGAATAGAAAAATCAAAACTGAGAACTAAACACCAAGCACCGAGGAGATCAAAGACAGGATGAGCGTCATAGTTTCATTGTTGTTATAACCTGCAGATACACCACAAGACACCGCACAACAAAAACACTACCCAAAGTGTGAAGGTTAACCAAAGAAGGCCATAAGGAATAGAAAAGGAAATAATAACGAACAATAATAAACAAAATGAGATAAAACCACTAATTGGGAAATTAATGGTAATAGATCGAAAGTAACCGGGCGTGCCAGAATGTAAGCTAGGAAAAATACACTACTAACAAGGAAGTAAAATACCAATAATCATACCTCCTCCTTCGCGTTCTGTAGCAAACCTTGGAATGGGCTAGGAAACTTGGATTGAGCCCTGATTGTGTGATATGTAGGTGTTTTTCTTCAAGACGGAGCAAGACCTTCCTGCAACAATGATCCTCTTACTTTGCACCAGATGGGAAAAAGGATTATGAGGCTATTTGGGCATTAGGATGAGGCAAAAGGATGTTCTTTGCTCAAAGGATGCAAGAACTTAGATATGGCATTCAAACTTATTCTCCGTGTGTTTAGAGGGGAGGGGTAAGGTTGTATTTATAGCCAGGGAGTGATTAACTTAGAGTAATTTAAGTAATCATGGTTTGAAAATATGGGCAAGATTAAGTGAGTGGTTTGAAAATGTGGGCAAGATTAGGTGAGTGATTTGAAAATGTGGGCAAGATTAGATGAGTGGGGGCCATGAAGAATGGGTGAGGATTTGAATTATATTTTTAATTTATAAGTGGAGGATTTTATGTGAGTGGGGACCACGAAGGGTGGGTGAGGATTTGAATTTGAATTTTTAATTCAATAGTAGAAAAATATGGAGAATAATGACATGTGGTGAGGATTGGGTTATTTTTGTATTTTGAAATGGATAATTAATCAAATTATATTTGATTAATTGGAGAGTTTATTTTGAGGGAAATGAGAAAGGGTAATTAATTGATTTAGGACAGATGTGAAATTAGGGTGTCTACATGCGCAGTTCTCACATAAATCTAAACATGTTTTTATATATCCAGGTAAATTCTTCTTTATGATGTCCATGCCCTTATGGCTCATATGACCGAGCCTATAGTGCCATAATGTTGTATCTGCATATGAAGCCACAAGATTACAATCATTGGTACTATCATTGGATAAATACAAGGTTCCAACCTTCTTAACTCTTGCCACCACAAGAGCACCCTTGGTAACCTTCCAAGAGCTACAGTAAATATCACAAGACAACCATCACTTCCTAATTGTCCCACCGATATCAAATTTATCCTTAATATAAACACATGTCTAACATCCTTCAATAGCTATGTATTCCCATTCTGCATCTTAACCTAAATAGAACCTTTTCCAACTATACTGCAAGGCTCATCATCACCAAGAAAAACATGCCCAAAATCCCCTTGAACATAATCAACAAAATAATGCCTATGTGGAGTAACATGAAAAGAAGCCCCTGAATCTAAAACCTAAGATTCAGTAATATTATGCAAAGAAAGAATCAAAGCATCCTGGCATACATTACCCAATGCCACATTTTCCTCCTTGTTTTATTCCTATTGTTTCTTCTTATCCCAAAGTTCCTAACAGTCCTTCTTTGCGTGCCCAAACTTTCCACAATTCCAACATACAATCTTGCTCTTGGATTTTGACCTTGCTCGATCTTTCGATTTTCCACGGTTTCCTCTATTCTTCTGTCTCCCTCTAGTTTCCACTGTCAAATCATTCCCTGAAGTAGAAGATTCCCCAGAGATTTTTCTTTGCATTTCCTCACTTAGAATAACCCCTACAACATCCTCAAACTTCAACTTTGAGTTAGTTGGAACCGAGTTGCTTACCGCCATTACAAGACTATTCCAACTTTCAGGTAAAGAGCACATAATTAATAAAGCCCTAACTTCTTTATCAAATTCTATTGTAACAAAAGCTAGCATATTCACAATCATATTAAAATCATTTAAATGATCTCACTACGAACTATTCTCAGACATCTTCATATTAAACAACTTTTTCATTAAAAATATCTTGTTAGAGGCAGAGGGTTTTTCATACAACTTCCCTAATGCATCCATTAGATCTTTTGTAGTCTTTTCCTTTAAAACATTAAATAATACCGAAGATGCAAGACATAGCCGGATCGTTCCAAGTGCCTTCCGATCCAACAAATCCCATTCCACATCTGTCATACTCAAGGGTTTGTTCACCTTCTCAGATAGTGGAGTATAAAGATCCTTCTGATAAAGGTAATCTTCCATCTGCATCTTCCAAAGACTGAAATTCTACCCGTTGAATTTATCAACCCTAGATCTTCCATCATCTGCCATAGCTCCCACTCAAGCTAAAAAACTTTCCTGCGATTCAACACTTCAACAAACCAAACTAGGCTCTGATACCAATTGTTATTAATTAATTATATCTAATTAGAATAATTCCTCAGAATCACAATAATAAGAAGTATAAATAGAATTACTGAAATGAAATATGCACAACATGAAGACAATATTTAATGTGGTTCACCCAATGTGGGCTACATCCACCAAGAACACTTGCTCATATTTTATTACAAGCCAACAGTCTTCACACTTACAATAATCAGATCTTGTTTGGAGCTGCACACAACAAACCCTCACAAATTCACACACACTATTCACCTTCACAAAACACACTCATATAAATCCTATTGTATGTCCATCTATTTATAAGTACATCAATAGGTAGCCGAAGAGCGATTTTACAAAACAATGGGTACCGAAAAACCATGGGCCCAAAAATAACCCATAACGGATACCCATTACCCATGGGTTAATAAACCACCCATGAAAATTTTCTTGGGGCTTCACCCCCAAACCCCCTTGACCGCTCACCGGTGAGCAGGACCGCCATAAAAATATCCGAGTGTAACACATGGAAGGTGTACCAAACTCTAACATGAAAATAGACTCCACAAATATAATGATGATGACAGTTAATTGTGATATTTTCTACGAGAGATCATGATGCAAGTAGGTGTTTGCTATTAGGCGCGCGATCCGTAAGAATGTGTCTTGTTATTGTAAAATTTTCACCTCTAATACTCATGACACGAAGGATTGTAGATTGATTCACCAAATACATGATGCATTGATTAATCTTGGTGTGCGCCATACCAATGTTACAAACAATTCCAAGGATGATGGTCGTCATTATGAAGGGTGCTTGGATGGAGGAGGATTCAAAGGCCATGGTAATCGTGGGGGTGGAAGGAGTGAATTCCATCATTGAACCTACTATAATTGTGGATCTATGGAACACTACAAGCATGAGCATCTTGATTTATTGCAAAAGGTGCTCTTGGTGTGGGAAAAATCACAAGTATGAGGAATGCCGGGAATTGTTTAAACACTTGAGCTAGAAGCGGTGAAAGGGTAAGGGCGCTAGGATGGTGAGCATAAAGCATGTTGATTAAAATTGGATACCAAGGGAGGCATGTGAGTCAGAATTAGAACTTGTACAATGACGACATGAGCTAAGGCTACACACATCAGGTAGATACCAAAGTAGAGACCACTTATTACAAGAGAAGAAGTGGTACATGGGAAGTATCTAGACCCTACCCATTAGAAGGAATTCTATGCAAATACCATGAAAGTAATTAGAAGTATTCAAGGGGAAATTCAATGTCTAAAAGAGAAATCCAGGAAGTTAGAGCAGAAGAAAAGTGTTGAAGTACATCGTGAAGTTATAGATGATGTCATAGAGGTGTGTAAGAGGTTGTCAAGAGAATATCAACTATCTATTAGGAGAATGGTTGAAAGATAAAGTACCAAGTGTTGGAGGAGAGCGTGAGAGGTAATTTTTGCATGTTAATCTACCTCCTCACACCTTGACTATGATAAGGAGATTACCTTGAATGTAGTTGTTGATGGATGGATCCTAAGTAATATTTTGATTGACATGGGTGTGGAAGTTAATGTTCTCACCCGAATGCATAGAATCAAATGGGAAGGCCCCCATTACATCCATATTCAAATGTGTTGTATATGGCTAAGGAAATTCCCATTGGTGTTTTAAAGGATGTTGTTATCACTATCCAAGGGGTGAAATTCATTGGAGACTTTGAAGTCTTGGTGCTTTACTGAGGTGGAAAACTTTTCAGCGTTACTTGGGTGCCCTTGGTGTTATAAGAACAATGTTGACTTATGTTTCAATAATGGGTATATAAGTTTTGAGAATAAGGAGGAACGTGTTATCATTCCTTTGATGGATGGAAATTCAATGCCATATACTAAGACCTTAGGGAAAGAAGACCTAGACAGAATCTATGTGTGCACTATCAGGGACCCTGAGGTTGTGTAATTAACAAAAGGAGGTGTTATTTAGTGGGAAGACACTCAATATATAAGTGATACAACTAGTGTGCCATGTGACAATTAGGTACAAGACATATAAGCTAGTTGGAAGGAAATTAAGAGGATCTATGATGAGAATAAAAAAGTGTGCTCAATCACACACCTAGAAGGAAAACAGTTTCAAGTTACCTTTGGGAAAGCCAAGCTCGATGTTTTCCTATGAGTAATGGAGACCCAGTGGAGATGTGAGGTCAAAAGGAGAAGTATTCTTAGGTATAATTTACTTGGGACTGCAACACATGTTGGTGGGTGAGCCATCGTGATAACCTTCTAGAGTGGCGTGAGGTGAGAATCGTGTTCTATGTTAGGTTTCTTTGAAGCAATGCACCTACTATACAAGATTATCATGGGAAGTAACCTTCCTCATTTCATGTCCAGGCATGTGAGAAGGCCTAGATAGAAGATGTGAAAGAATTTCCTCCATCTTTATGGGTGCATACACTTTACACCACCTTACAAGGTTATGCGTGTGCATGGTACATTCACTCAAAGTTGCGCCATCAAATAGGAAGCTGGAAAGATTCGATGAGTGATCTCCTTCAAGCTTTCGAGTATCAAAGTACTAAACCATTGATGAATGAGGCACTATAGGTTGTTAATCACATAACTATGGGAGATAGTGTCATGGCGGAGGATAGAGTACTAAATTTTTTGGGTGAACCTGGCTTGGAAGTGTGCTTCAATGAGGAAGAATCAGAGGAGGTATAGCTTGAGCACGCATGCATGGAAAAAGAGAAAGGAAAGTTGGTCTACGTGATAGATGGTGAAGAGGTGGAAAACTTAGATGTTAACCATATTGTTGGTACATGTGAGGTTATGAATAGTGTTGATGAGAAAGCGCATACCATGAACCCCTAAAAACCAAGAAGGTTAACATTGGTTCGGGAGGTAGAACCTAAGGAAGCTACTATTGGAGATTACTAGACAAAAAGGGAGGTTTCAAAGATTATTGATCTGTTGTGTGAATTTCAAAATTTATTTTGTGTGGGTACCATGAGCTTAAAGGATTTCACCACTCCTTGGGAGAAATGAAGATCAAGTTAAAGGAAGGTGCGCACCCAATTTAGAAGATACCTTATCGAATGAATTTGAATCTATGCGTCAAAGTCAAGGAGGAGATTGACAAGATGATCACATCAAGCATCATTGAGGCTATTGAGGAATTAGACAGGATAAGTCTGATGGTCATCAACATTGATAAGGATGGAAGGATAAGGATTTGTGTTGATTACAAGGATTTGAATGTGGTGTGTGTCATTTACCCTTTTCCAACCCCCTTCACCAAAGAGATCCTGGAAGGAGTAGCTGGGCATGAGATCTATTCTTTCACAGATGGATTCTTAAGATATCATCAAGTTAGAATTGCAAAGGAGGACCAAGAAAAGACAACCTTCACCACTGAATGGGGAATTTTTGCCTATACGGTCATTCCTTTTGGACTAAAGAATGCACTGTTATGTTTTCACACATTGTGGTTCAGGTGTTTCAAGAATTCATCCATAAATTTCTACAAGTCTACCTGGATGACTAAACAATATATGGATTAGTGAGGGACCATTGTGACAATTTGAGGCTGATGTTTGAGAGATTTTGGTAGTTGATTATATCTCTCAACATTAAGAAATGTGTTTTCACTACTTCATTTTGCACCCTGTTGAGACATATCATATGCAAAGAAGGCTTGTTGGTGGATCCTGCCAAAGTTGTCATTTTTATTGGATTAGTGGAACCTACTAGCTTGAGAGTGTAGCATGCGTGATTGCTTGGGCATACGAGGTATTACCAAAAATTTATTAAGGGGTATACCAAGATCTCTCACACTTTGTTAGAGGAGTTTGAAGCAAAAAAGTACATTTCATTGGGGATAGGTGCAGCAGATGGCATTTGACACATTGAAGAATAGGATTATCACCACACCCATATTACACTTTCCCTCTTGGGATAAGCCATTCCATGTACATGTTGATGCTTTAGGGATGGTGATTGGAGAAATCTTAGCACAACCTGGAGAGGGAATTTTTAACCATCCCTTATGCTTTGCTAGTAGGAAGCTAACCCCAGTAGAACAAAATTATACTACCACAGAGCGTGAGGCATTATCAATGATCTATGCACTACACAAATTTAGGTAGTATTTTCTAGTAACACCTTTTATCTTTTACATGGACCACATGGCATTAAATTACTTGGTGAACAAGCCCATCTTGCAAGGGCACATATGCAAGTGGGTCCTATTGTTCCAGGAGTTTGAGTTTATGGTTGTTGTAAAAACTGGGTAAGAGTAATTTTGGGTTTGAACATTTATCAAGGATTTACTTAGGAGAGGACGTGCATAGAGCATTGAGGATACAATGTCAGATGCACAACTATTCAGATTGTAGTGTGCACCCTCTGACTTGGAAGATATTGTTGTGTTTCTCAAAATGGGTGTGGCACCGGAGGGAATGAAGACTTTGGAAAGGAAGCAATTAGCCATATATGTTGCACCCTACATGTTAATTAGTGGATACTTATACAAGCTAGGCGCGATGAGGTTTTGCGTTGGTACGTGCTTGAGCATGAGTGCACTGCAATCATGGAAGAGGCTCATGGTGGAATTGCAAGGGGACACTATGCATGGAATACAACCATGTGCAAGATCCTTCTAGCAAGCTTTTGGTGGGAAACAATTTACAAAGATTGTATTGAGTATTGCAAGGCATGTGACCATTTTCAGCACCTTGGTAAACTAGGGAAAAGAGATGAAATGCCATTAAGACCGATTGTCAGTGCAGAGCCATTTGAGAAATAGAAAATTGAATTCATAGGCCTTATTTCTCCAACCGCATGAAAGATAGTTTCACGCTATATCATTACATGCACATATTACCTTACAAGGTGGGCGAAGCGGTGCCTACAAGGGATTGCACAATGATAATAACAACTAGGTTCTTCTGGGAAAATAAAATCAGCAGGTATGGATTCCCATTGAGCTTAACAAGTGATAAGAGTACTCATTTCTTAAATGATACGATTACAATTTTATCGGCGAATTCATTGTGGCGATCATAAGACTACTCGTTATCACCCACAAGCTAATGGGACTACCGAGGCATTTAACAAAAATTTGAATCACATGTTGACCAAGATTTATGATGAGGGAAGAAAGGATTGGGATGATAAAGCTTCTGTTGTGTTATGGTCATTTTGGACTACTTATAAGAGACTAAACAAAGCCACACCTTTTCAATTGGTTTTTGGCACAAAAGATGTGTTACCTATTGAATTCATGTTACCATTGCTGCGTATATCACACGCAAGAGGGTTAGTTGATGAAAAATCACTTGAGTAGAGGATTGACAAGTTGATCTGATTGGATGAGAGGTGGGATATTTCTCGCTGGAGTTAGAAAATAGAAAAATCCAGGCAAAAGGTATGGCATGATAGACATGTCAAGAAAAAGTAGTTTGAGGTTGGGCAAATGGTTATCTTGTATGATTCCAATTTTCTACGCCATCCTAGGAAATTCAAAGTCCATTGGTTGGGCCCGTATATTGTATCCTATATACTTGATTCAAGCACTTTCCAGCTACAAGAGTTGGATGGAACATGGTTACAAGGCCATTTCAATGGGATTTGGCTGAAGCCCTAGTATAATTAAGTGTTCCTTGTGTTTTTAAATAAGGTAGTATTACCAGTTACCTAGGATTTTCCATAATGCGAGTTTCCTTTCTTTGTGTTTCCCTTTCTTGTTGTTTTGTTTTGTGCGTGTTTATACACTAATGTACCACCTTTTATTTCAAAAAATTTCTCTGTGCAAAGGACCACACATCCATTTTTGTGTGGTGTGAAGTGATGTGACAAGTGCTGGAAGCTATGGTTATTGATGGCCCGAGTTGAAAAATAAAAAACACATGGATTGGAAGATCACACGTAGAAGAGGTGAACATGAGGGAAGGATGGTGTCAAAAGGATTTATAGAAACCACATATAAGAATGAAAAGTGCAGGAACAACATGAGGTAGGTGATTTCAAGAACCATGATTAGGACACATAGGAAGAATGCCTTCGCGCTATAAGCACGCACGTAAGGATCGTGGTTTGTAAGGGTTTTTCTCGCTCCCGAAGGTTGCTAAATTTTTTTGTGTAGGATTGAGCATGGAGGAAAAGCACTTGAGAAAAGAAATAAATTATACGTTGGTAAGTATGACATTTATCAGAGAAAATAAAAATTATAAATAGAAGATCGGGGGTGCGTTATTTTTTACCTTATGTTTTAAGTTATCAAAGGGCTCTCATGAACTAGGCATCCTTGTGAAGAAGGTCTGAGAAGATTGGTGAAGATTCATGTGCATAGCTAGTTTTATCAGTGAGCCAAAGTAGAAAGGAGTACATGGGTGTAAGCAAAGAAGGTTGTGTGGAAGGATCCCGTGGGTGTTACGTCATCTTGTGGAAAAAGGGTTTTCTAGGTTAGGGTTGCATAGCTAGGGCATGGGAATCGGAGGGATTTTTGTAAAGGGGTGGAGCCAGTGAAGTTGAGTAGAGGTAGGACCAGGAGAGAGGAATAAGTTTTAAGGACCCGACGAAGGAATGACACCAAGGAAAGTAGCAAAAGTTTCACTGAAAAATGGTAAGGGCAAAGGAAAATAATCCATTTCTACCAGTTTCAATGAAGAATGGTACATGGAAATGTAGTACTTGTATGATGTATTACTTGGTAAGGAATGGATGTCTCATGCAGAAATATGGCCATACATGATTACAACCATCGAATAAACACCACAGAAAATGAGATGTCACTAGATTTAGTTCACCCTACAAAGAAGAGGACACTAGATGGAATACATATCTATGTTGATGAAGTGAAGGTGAAAATGGAATGCATATCTATGTTGTAACTCTACGAGTTTCCCTATTTTAGCAAGCCTAAGTGACTATACCAATGGTTGATGTCATGCATGCATGAAGACCACTTCTATTTCATAGGTTAGAGGATAAGCATAACCCACACCTAATTTCTAAGTTCACCACCTTATCTCGTGAAGGATAATCATTAGACGATGATTTAGGAGATAAATAATCCATTAAGAAGACTGTTGAAGCTTATGACTACACGAAGGGTTCACGCTACTTCGAAATTTCTACAATCACTCGACCCTATGATGAGGATATCCATGCACTTGGTCACAAATATGAATGGGAAAGAGATATGGACACATATTAATAAGGTCAGTTGAATGTATGCCAAAATATCTCTGAGGGGACCATCTATAACCTCTCAGCTTTTATTGCAAAGGAGATTATAAATGCCACACGCGACGGAGAGAAGATCATGTTTGGTATTGTCCTCCTCACCATTTTATTTTTAGAGATTGGTGTTCCGATGGGAGGGATAAGTTTTTTGGGAATGCCAAGATAAGAAACCATCCCCCACTAAGAGGTTTGAACAATATACTTGTGAAACCATGACGACCGCTCATACGCATTCGGGGTTGAATGGAGAATACCCAAGAAGTTTCCTTCATTAGTACAAGGAGAGGATGAGTTTCGTTTGTATACCAAAATTTTTGTATCGGAATATTTACTTTGATAGATGGCACCAAGAGCCCTGGTGTAAGTTTCCTTTCTCCTTCATGGTGCAGTACTTCCAGGTTGGGGTCAATTGATTCAAAGAGGTGAAGAAAATAATGTTTTATCTAAGTGTAGTAGATCAAGATTACCATGAGCTACACATGAAGTTAATATAGCCCAATAATCATGCCTATGTGGAGAATTATGTCTCCCATGACGTGCACATGTTGAAACTAGTAACATTTCCTATTGCAAGGAGGATAAAAACAAGGGTGTATTTGCACCTAAGGCCTAAGTATGAAAAATGAGCTTATGTTGAAGATGATGTCTCCATTCCTACGGACCCCTCTACGAGGAAAACATTGTGCCAAGGAAAAGAGAAAGAGGAGGCTCCGAGAGAAGGTGTCGAGCACACAGACATTACAGGAGACAGTAGGGGCACATGAGTCAAGCATAGACACAAGTACTTTCATGTACCGAAGAGGTATCCTATAAGAAAAGAGTCATCATAGAAGGAATAGTTTCCAAGAAGAAAAGATTCACCGAGAGAGAATAAAAGAGAAGTCACTAGTCGGGAAGAAGCGAAAAAAGGGTGAAAAAAGGGTTGGACTCGGGAGAAATAGAAGACATATAGGGGTGACAATGAGGAAGGAACTCATGAAAAAGTGGGAAGTGGGGAAGTAAACATGAAAGATCGAAGACCCCGACCCCAACCGAGGCAGATGGATAACGCTATATAGAGAGGGAGGTGGCGGGTATTATCAAACAGTTGGTGGAGCACGAAGTAGAGTGAAGCACCAAAGAAATCTTGAAGGAAGCGAGGAGAGAGGAAGTGTATAAAAAGAGTTTGGGTGTATGGCCGGAGACCTTAGCTCGGTAATAAATTTCCCAATGAAGGCGCACAAAGGTAGGAAGGGCATAGTAGTGACACAGAACACGATATGACTTATATTAATTGTCCAAGCAAGGTACTATATGCGCACTTCAAAATTACAGCGCCCACAAACCAAATCCTCCTTGGTATTCTTTTGATGAAGAGGGTATGTACCCGTGCACGAGGAAAATATTATCCTGGGATTTTGAGTCCCACATCAATGAACCTGAGTTTGAGGTAAATTATGGTGCATTGATAAAGATATCATATGCCAAGGAGTAAACCCCCTTGCAAATGACCAAAAATTGTCATATAAGCAAGTTTACAATGTGCTAACAAAGTATCGGTGGAGGTGGAAGCAAGAATATTTAGTAGAAATGATAGAGTAAGGGTCTTGGAGGAAGAGCTTGAGAAAAAGAATGAGGAGATCATTGAGAGGGACAAGGAGATTAAACATAAGGAATTAATTAGTGTGCAGTTAAGGCATGATCGAGGGATGAAAAGGTGAAGGTGCGCAAAGTCCACAAGAAGATAGAAGCAATTTCATATGCCATTATCTTAAGACACCAGGACACTGGACTTGCACGAGCAAAAATATGAGTCAACCATGCACCTTTGTTTGGAGGACTTGACCTACATCCTCACCATGGAAAGGCGGCCACTCGCATTAGATCTAGAAGAAGAGGTGATGACATGCCAGAAGGAGGAAGAAAAGATAAATATTGGGGATATAGTGACTTGGTACTCTGAGCTTTTGTAATAATAAAGACCGTTACACAGATGGCCGAAGTCATGTATGACAATCTGTGCTTTGATAGAGAGGTGTTAGCAAGCATATTGGTTGTTACACATGAGGTGGATCTGAAAGAATTTCAAGAAAAGAACAAAGGAAATAGGGTGGAGCGCGATAAGATCCTGGCCGAGGTTGAAAAGAAGTTGGAAGAAATTGAAACCTTGCAGGGTTTGATTAAGCATAGGATAAAGAAACTATACCCCAAGTCACTCGTAAGATGAATGCACTAGGTGATCTTAACAAGCAGTTGGGAAGCAT
The DNA here is from genome assembly GCA_018340775.1 of Taxus wallichiana var. yunnanensis. Lineage (NCBI taxonomy): Eukaryota > Viridiplantae > Streptophyta > Pinopsida > Cupressales > Taxaceae > Taxus > Taxus wallichiana. The sequence continues at coordinate 572,031,184 of CM031243.1, read as the reverse complement.
TTCGAGATACGGTAAAAGATAAGAGTGATGAACTAAGTTTTGATGAAGTAAGCACATTAGTGGGTGTCCTACTTCAGTAGGTGCATGGATAAGTGGATTCAGGGAGAATATTGAGCCATCCGTGAAGAAGGAGTTCCCACTCCTCATGCAGCAATAACATATTCTTCCAGTCTTCCATTCTTTATTTAGATATTTCAATTCCACTATTATTTATTCTTTGAAGGAGCTGAATGTTTTAAAGGACATCAAAAAAGTGTAGTACAAGGTGATGTTGGACCCTAAATATTGGCTAAGTACCAAGAGGCGCACACACATGATCAGTAAATAGAAGGGTGCTCAAGGAAAATTGCATACGAAAAGGGTTTAACAAGGGTTTAAGTAAAAGTAGGGCGTGCGCGGGGAGGAAGAATAAGGATTTAAAGGACCTAGCCATATTTTGCATCATGGAGTCACTTGAGGAAAAATGTGAGGACCGGACTAGGCATGATAAGTGGATAAGGTGCTAGCTTGGAACATTAGAGGCCGGGAAAAGAATCTTCCATGTAGGGAGTATTCTCGGAGGCATCATTATAGTTAGTGGAAGGTTTTGCAAAGAGGATAAGAATTTGTCAATGGAGGACCACATTGAAACTTGGCATGTGATCTGCTCATGAGAGAAGTCATGGCAATGGATGTTGATCCTACTTAAATAAGTGCTTGGGACAGAAACAAGGATAAGGGAGAAGGTAGTGTGAAGGTGCTAGAAGGTACATGAGTGCTAAGAGAAGGAGGGTAACAAGTTGCTACATAAATGTTAGGAAATGCTAAGGGGTAAAATAATGACTACATATGATGTGACTATTAAAACCACAAAACTGGTAAGGGGTAGAGAACTTTGTGAGTAACTTACTTTGGATGCTCAAAATGACCAAGAAACCTCCTTCATAAATGAAGAATTTCCACATAATTTTTAAATTCAACAGGATGAAGGAAATGCAATTAATAATCATAGTTGGATTGGTGATATGACTACCTTCTTATCTATTGGTGCATATCCTCTTGGCCTAAACATGACAAAGAGACAACATATGAGATTGTATTCCATCCCTTATGCACTAGTTGATGAGATTTTATTCAAAAGAAACATTGATGGAGTTTTTCTGAGGCGCATTAAAGGTGAACAAATATAAAATGTTTTGATGGAATTCCATTGTGGTTTCTATTGTGGAAATTTCTCTACCAAATCCACTCCAATGAAAATTATAAAAGCAAGTTACTTTTGGCCTACATTGTTTGTTGAATCTCACAAATGGCTTAGAAAATGCAGGGAATGTGATTTTTTTGCTGGTAAGAAGAGGTTGGTTGCCATTCCACTTCACCTTATTCAAGTATATTGGACATTTGCCTAATGGGGTCTTTATTTCATTGGCATAATCAATCTTCCATCAAGTTCTTGTCATAAATGGGTTTTGATAGTGATAGATTATTTTACTAGGTGGATAGAAGTTGTGCCACTCAAGGAAGAAATTGAATTAGTTATATTGGACTTCCTTAAGGATATTGTGATAAGGTTTGGTATTCCTACTATCATCTCTGATAATGCAAAATATTTCTTAGGATCTAAAATTTATGATTGGGATCTTGGAATAGGAATTTATTTGAAGAATTCTTCCAACTATTACCCTCAAGGTAATAGTTTGGTAGAATCCACCAATAAGAACTTTATTAGGATCATGAACAGAACAATGGATATCAATCAAATACAATGGAATACAAAGGTGATAAATGATCTTTGGGGTGATAGGATCAAAATGAAGAAGGAAATTGTCCTGTTTCACCAGATCCTTAGTAGATTAATAAAACAGATAAGGGTAAATAGGTTAAGGAGGAATACATGTTGCCACATGGTTGATGGTTGAGTGCACAAGCTTCTGATTTCTGATCCAAACTGATTGTGTGAGCTTCCTTTTGGCTAGGAGGAACTACTGAAATAAAAAGCAAGACCACAAAACATAGTTAATAGCAAAAGGTTAGTGGATTGCCTAGCGTGACCTAGATCCAGGAAGTGTGATACTTCCTCGATGGTTGTCAATCCACTAATATATATAATTCAATATAAAATAAATGAACATGCAAATAAAAGAATCTAATGCTAGTGTTCTTATTTAGGTATCTCATATTACTATTAATGTCAATCCAGTTAAATGCTTTAATAATTAAACTGGCGAAGGTCCCAAGTCAGGTTGTAGGTTGTACCCGGTGGTCCGAGGGTCACAGCTAGGTGCAGGTAAGGTTTGGAAAGTTTTGATTAGTTTTGGGGTGATTGGGGATCTTTCTTGTCTACGATTGTTTACAGACACATAGAATGATGCCGGTCAAGGTATGATTGACGAAATTTAAGGTATGACCGATGATGAGTTCAGATGACCAATCTCGATTACTATGGGTAGTGGCTAGAATGTCAAAGTAGGTGTCTAGGCTCTCTCTATGTCTACACAAAGAGATGGGAAGGTCTGTGATGAGGTTGCAGATAGGGTATCAGGATTGGGTGAGGTTTTTGTGAGGCTTTTGGGGTGTTAAGGTCAATTTAGTGAAAGTATGACATGAGGCATAATAGCGGCGTCGGTGTGGTGGTGAATCTTTGGTGAAGAGGAAATTGATGTGATTAAGATAACCGGCGTCGGTAGGGGAAATTTTGTGAAAGTTGATAAAATGTGATTTTGGGCTTCTCTGTGATTGCATAGAGAGTGAAGGGGGACTAGTTGGGTTCATAATAAGGTAAGGAAAACTCGGGAAAGTATAAAGGTTAGGTATGGAGAGATAGAAGGTTGTGGGTGGCTAGATAGGTAGATGGGCAAGAAGGTGGGGATGGAGGAATGCAAGGAAGAATAAGATATAATAACAAAAGATAAAGAACCTATTAAGTAAGTATAGAAATGATGCAAAATCAAATGCACTTACTTGTATTTGCAAGCTTGGTTGGTGAAGGAAGGTGATGGTCGATCCGTGAAGAACTTGGTGGTTAGTGTCACAAAAGTACTTCCTAGAGTGCTCCCGTGAATGCCAATGCCTTTGGATTAGTCTTAGGTACTTGTTTGGGCCTCTAGATGAATGTATTATGTCATCTTGATGTTAATAAAACTCTAGTTCATGCTTGAATGCAGATAGATCTCTCTGAAACTCCAAGTGACCAACCCAAGAAAAAGGTTACACAATTTTATAGATGGTAAGCGATGAAAATTAGGGTTATCAACATCGGTTGCGGTTAACCAATGTCGGTTCGGGTAGAAAATCCTAGGTTTACCAAAAATAACAGATCTTGGCTATTTTTGGTGTGCTCTTCTTGTCAGTCCGGGTCTCAAGTGATGGTTAGTGCTTAGATAAGCGGGAGTGTTGTTGGAGAAGGAATAGGAATTTAATGTTAGGGTTAGAATAATTCCTAGTTGGTTAAGATAAGTAGAGACCGAGTCTTAGTTAATTAATAGGCTAAGAATAAGTCCATGGTGAGGTGTCTAGGTGATGTGGTTGGGTGAGGTGTAAATTAACCTAATTAAAGTAATTAAATTAATAAATAATGTGAGGATGGGCATTAATTCAATTATAAGTAATTAAATTAATATGAATGTGGGGTAAAGGGGTCATGGTTAGGTGAACACGTTATGTTAACTGATTGAAAAGGGGACTAAGGGGAGTGTGACCCAAATTTGGTGTCTACATTTTCCCCTTTTTTCATGTAGCTTGTATTGGTAAGCAATGCTGACAAAAACAAGAAGTGGTTGCCCCAAGTATAGGTGAGAGTGGGGTTGCCCCAAGTATGGGTGGAGGTGATCCTCCTCAAACCAGGAGTTGATGAGGTGTTAGACGGAGTCAATGAGTGGATTGATAAATGGGTAAGTGATGAGAGGTGGGTTATAGGGAAGGGTATGGGAACTTTAAGTAATGGGTAAGGGCCATATCAGGAAATGGGTAATGACAATACAACGCACACATACGTATAGATTGTGACATGTTACCATGTATAAGAGCTTGCAAATGCTACATCTTCTAAGGTCAATAGGTTTATCCAAACAAGGGTGAAGTGATTTAGGTATCTAGGGTACAAGATATGGTCTAGAAACACAACTTAGGTTAGGTGCAGGAACGTTTAGGTATGATCTGGTACACCAAAGGTTTGGTCAAGATAAACATCACGATAATAGGCAAGGTAAGGTCATTAGGCTAAACAATACAAGTAACAACATCACAAGGTATAATGAGTACACAAATTCTAATGTCACAAAAGGTGGTTCAAGTTAGGGTATATAGGTCATGACATGGGTAAGGCTGAGGTATAGGTAAATAACATGTCCCTAAACACAATTAAGGAAATGTATAGGTAATTGAGGCTTATGGGTAGGGTGTAATAGGTGTTGGTAAGGTCAAAAGGTATTGGGTCAGTAATTTTTAGGCCAAAGTGGGAAAAATGTGGGTTAAAAGGTAATGGCACGTGACTGATGCTAGTTATGGGGTAACCGACATCGAGTTTGGTAGTAGGGCACAACATGACTAACATCGGTCATGTTGATTTGGGGCTAAAAAATAAAAATCCATATTTGACAGATTCATTTTGACTTTACCACTTGGAGAAAATGACAGAGGAGAAAGTGGGATACGGAGAATAGCATGATAAGGCTTTGTGAGGTGATTTGGAGAGTCACATAGTGGGTATTTGGTGTTTGATTGGCGGGTCCACGAGATCGGTTCGATTGATGTGATTTGCTTGGAGGTGAGGAGTGGATTTAGTCATGGTAGAGGTGGGAGAGGGTTTGGGTGGACCACCAATGCAACACTTGGCGACTCAGATGTGCCACCATAGAGATGGTGCTAAGATGAGGTAGGTGATGCTATGAATCCCTAGTTTGTTTGAAAATGGTATCGTTAAAATCATTTTTTTGGTTGAAAATTTTGGGTGGGATTTTTATTGTGAATTTGTGGGTAAAATGGAATAAAATGAAGGGTGGGAAGAGCATAAGTAGGTGAAATAGGTTGGGGCATGAGGGTAGGGTAGGTTTGGGTGGGTGGGAGTAGGTTTTAGGTAGTTTTTGTGAATTTTTAATAATGGGGGATGTGTTTCCATTTTTGGGTGCCGCAATGAGAGACCGACATCGATCAAGGTTTGGTCAACATTGGTTGGCTTTGGTGACATCGATCAGTCCTAGGTTACCAATACCAATTAAGTGGAACCGATGTGATTCGGGAAAACTAGTGATAGTCAAGGTGACCAGCACCAATTAAGGTTAAGGAAGAATAGGGGTAAGAAGGGATAGGTATGAAAGGAAAATAGGTAAAAAGGGATAGGTGAAGAGTGTATGTAGAGGGATGAGGGTAACATGTGATTGTAGCAACATGGGATAGGTAAGTAGGTAAAATGAACTAACATAGCGGGTAAGGATGACAAGGGTTAGTAGGTTTGTAGGTGAGAAGGGGAAAGGGGTAGGCATGATAGATGTGATTGGGTATGGTTTAGGGGTAATATGTAAGTGGAGGAAATCAGGTCTTAACAATGTTGTGTTTTGGTGGATGCAGACTAGAGACCAATTGAGGATGTGAAATAAAGTAACACCTATTTTGGTATGGATGTGTCTAGGTGACCGTAGAGAAGTGGTCATATATGACCGAGGTTGGACTTATTGGGATTTGACGCTATAGGTGTATAGCTCGAGATCATAGTTTCATGGTCACACTCATCGATATATGGGATCCAATGACTAACACGTTTCATCTACCGATGAATGAGATGGCTATCACCATAGAGGACATGTCTATGGATCCCTGTGACTTCCTATTATGGGGAGACAATTTATTCTATTACTTTTGAGGCATCGGTGGAGCCGATAGTGGCTATTTTTGGTGAGGCAATGGGTGAGTTGAGGTATCACAGAACATGAGTCTCACTTATGGAGACATGTATGCAGCCTACCCACAAGATACCAGGCTATCTATACTGATGATGGAGGTGGTAGGTTATTTTTCCCTACCTGATTTTGAGGGTGGGATATTTCCACAAGCACTGATGGGGGTGCTACAGGATATGATCGAGGAGCGGATATACTTCACTTTGGCACAAGATTTTTAGTTTAGTTATATAGGGAGTTATGGGCCTATGGGAGATTGAGGAGGCTTGGGATGTGTTGTACCTTTTTACTACATTGCTAGGCATACAAGCATAGTATATGTGTGTTCCCGATTAGTTTTCCCCAAGATGAATTCTTCGGAGGTGGATTTCTTAGAGTTAGATATAGATGTTGGGTACCAATTGGTGGGCAATATAGGGTGGTTAGGGCCACATATGATGTTGTATACTATAGGAGGTTCTAGAGGGGATTTTAGGAGTTGATATTGTTTGGAGGCCTTATGTTGACTTTCCATCTTATAGAGGCATGGTGGAGGAGTTAGAGGAGCTCCAGCTATTGAGGTGGATATAGGGCCATCGTGTTGGTGATCAAGAGATGATACACAGAGACGAGTTAGCATGATAGTTTAGTTTGGGTTGCCATATGATGTACCCCACCTTTTCCACGTACGGTCATGATGACATGGAGAGACCTATGTCTCCACCATGTCCAAGTGTGCCAATAGGTCATGAGGATCAGGTGGTATATAGGTGGATTGATGATGTAGGAGTCACTGATGGATATAGGTAGTGGTGGGCAAGCGATAATGACAGCAACACCACCGAGGCCAGGGCAGCCAGATCTTGCCACGGTCACAATGCAAAGAGATGCACTACAGGGGTAGGTGGCCTCCCTACAAACATAGATCATATGTTTTTAGGGTAAGTTGAGAGGGGCTCGTGCACAAGTGGCCACCTGCGAGGCTCATGTGACGGCTTACAAGCCTAGTTGACACGAGGACATGCACTTGCACATGGTGGAGATGGTGATGGATTTCAAGTAGCTTCTTTATAGGTGTAGGTAGTACATTTAAAGGGCTATCGACCACTTTGCAGAAGAACCGTTTGTGGCCTTATAGGCCCATCTTGTAGTGTAAGTACCTCCACGAGCCCAAGGACATAGTCCCTACTACAAGTGAGTTGCGGGACAAGGTCTCATTATATAGGGACCGAGGCTAGTATTAGTAGGAAATGGATCGCAAGTTGCATTGAAACCTATGGCACCACCTCATATGGTGAGTATGGTGAGGTTTAAGGATGCCTTGAATGAGGCTCATTATTATCAGGATCACCTAACGAATGTGTGGATATAGATTTCTCTTCATATGTTGAGTACAGAGCCTAAAGAGTAAAGCAAGTGAGAGGACTAGATCCCGCACTCATAACTCAAAGAGCATAGGGGTGACAAGCCAAGAGACAGGAGTCAAGGTGAGGCTACTATTTCATGGAGGTCAGGCCCAAGTGAGGGCCAAGGGAGATTAAACCGAGACCCATGGAGGGTGGATAGATGTTGGGAGGAGGAGACAGGTGAGACTAGCCTGGATGATGTCGGGTGGGGTGATGTTTAGCCACTTGGGATGATCAGTTTTTATTTTTGATATTTATAATAGCTGCGTGCAAAGATAGTGAGTCGTATATGAGAGTTTTTTTGATTTTGAGTTTTTATACCAGCTTACGCATCGAAGATAATGAGGTTGTATCTAAACGATTTGAGATAATTGTATTATTTGTATCTGTGTATATATGTATTGATACATAAACTTTCTCATTTCTATATAGTTGATGATGTTTATGCATTAATTATGTACTTGTTTTTAATTTCCATTATTTTTGTATTTTGATGGAAACTAGGTGAATTAGGCATAACTAAGTTAGGTTAGTTAGGCATGGTGGAGTCAAGTAAGTTAGGTATGATTTGGTCATGTTGTTGGGTTTGATTTAATTTCCATGTTATTGGTAGTATGGAAAATAAATGATGATGTATATTTATGTTATGGTTTAAATTCCAAATATTTGATGTCATGGAAATGTGAAATGATTGATTGGATGTTTTTATGATGTGATAAAATGGTAGGTATGTATGCTTATTGAGTGTTTAATTTCCAAGTGTTGTAAAAAAAATAAAAATTAAGTAAGGTAGAATGTTAATAGAAAAATAGGGGGAAATTGGTTAGGGAAAAGAGTGTTCAAGCTAACCTCCAAGGTCCCCATGCCCTTGGAGTGATGCCTACATATCCCGGTGAAAAGAGTCCTCGGTCCGATGTAGTTCTCCCATAAGCTAGGGAAGAATATGATAAGGTAGAGGGATGGATTGGTAGGTTTTAGGAATGTTTGAGTCTAGGTCATTTAGGCATGGTTGAGTTTAGGTCATTTTAGGCATGGTTGAGTTTAGGTGAAAGAGGAAGTCTTTAAAATGTAGGTGTCGATGGTCTAGTCTTGTATAGGAGAATCAACAAGTAATGAAGAAGGTGTATGGTAAGAGGTGGCAAAAAGAGCCGCCTAATTGATAAGAATCCTAATGAGTCTATCATACCAAAGATTGGCTTATGAACGTAAGACCCTAAAGGTGTTACATGATTGACTATTCTAAGGGTGAAGAAAGTCACATGATCACAAAATGTTGCATTTGTGGCACATCCCTTGAGCGGGTAGGAAATTATAATGAAAACACGATGAGGTGGAAAGCTTGATTTGGGTTTAGCGTAACTGGTGTCGAGACAACATGCATATTTGGCAAGAGACCCAAGATAAAAATAGGAAATTCCATGATGAAAAAGTTATTTTTATTTTTTATTTTATTTTTATATATTGTTCAATGTAGGAAGTCTATATGGGATGAGTAGATTATCTCCTTGAGGTATTCCTAAAAGTGATCGATGAAGAAGATTGAGAATATTATATTTTATTTTTGTAAAATAATATTCTTTTGATGATAGACTATATACAGTATGGCTAGCTTTGTATAGTTATCTTTCGAGGAGTAGTCTATTTATAAGAACGAGATAGAAAGAGTAGATGCCCTTTTAAGGGAGTCATATTTATCCTAGAAGTTTGACTCAAAGAGTTAAATCCCATTTTAATTTTGAAATTGTTTTGCTTTTGGACTTTTAGGTCGTGGACAAGACTATGAAAACCATAGGCTCTTGAGTTGAAGACAAAACCATAACACAAAAATGTTAACTATGAAAGAGAGGGTTTAAGTGATGAAAAACCATGGGATTCCATCTTATTTAGTCTTTGATCCTTAAAATAGGTAAAATGGAAGGTGAATGGTGCTCAAGGGACGAGCATTTTAACTAGACAGAATGTGATATAGGACTTGATTCAATAATAGAATGGTTGAATATGTAATGCATTGAGGGGATCAGGTTCAGGTTTACCTTCGAGTGAAGATAAACTATAAGCACCTAATCCGTAGGTATGAATAACGATATAGGTTCCAAGCCAATTAGGAGAAAAATTTCCCCATTTAATTTTCTCCTCTTTTGTTACATGTTGATTTTCCTTCAGGATGAGGTCACCGACCTAGAAGGTTCATTCATGGACACATTTATCGAGGCACGTTTGATAAATTTTTGGTAGATTTGGAGGTGATCAAGAGATTTGAGACAACATTCATCTAATAAATCGAGTTATGTCAAATGGTCTTGGTGGAAGTCATCATTGTTGAGCATCTCTTTGAGTGAGATACGAAGATACATAATATGGACTTCAAGAGGTAAAACAACCTCTGTACTGTAGACCATAGAGAAAGGTGTGGCAACAGATGAGGTATGAATACTAGTGTGATAAGCCCATAAGGAAAAAGGAATGTGCGTATGCCAATCCTTTCCAATATCATCAACTACTTTCAAGAATTTTGTTTAAGGTTTTGTTAGTTGATTGAGCTTGGTGATTTGTTTGAGAATAATAAGGTGAAGAAAAATTGAGTTATATGCCGAAGGCATCATAGAGTTTTCGTAGGGTTTTATTTTGAATTGTTTTCCACTATCGGTGATGAGGTGGTGAGGACACGGAAGTGACAAATGATGTGATGGTTGATGAATTCGCATATTTTTTCAGCTTTTGTGTAAATAAGAGGTACGGATTCCACCCATTTAGTGTAATACTTGGTAGTGGAAATAATCCATTAATGGTGTTGGGAAGAATGAGGGTGGATATCTCGAGAAGATCCGAACCCCATTGAGAGAAATGCCAAAGGTCTCGTGTGACCTATAAGGCGTGACTAGGGGTGTGATGAAGATTAACATGTTATTGGCAATTGATACAATGCTTGACATAGTTACAAAAATCATGGTTTATGGTTGGCCAATAATAGCCCAGAGAAGAATTCATTTAGCGATAGCTAAACCACTAAAGTGACCCCCACAAATTCCGTCGTGAACTTCCTTGATGGTGTAGGGAACTTCAGAACTTGTAAGGCATCGTAAGAGGATACCGTCAAAGCCACATTTATAAAGAAGACCACCCATGATGACATAGTGAGAGACACTTTTGAGAAAGGCTCGTTGTCCATTGTGAGTAAGATCTAGAGGTAGAATTGAAAGGGAAAGGTAGTCCACAAACTATTTATACCAAAGGTCACATGGGTCAGTTTCAATGGTTCCAACAAGGTTGACATCTTGAAATAGATAAGAAGGTGATTGCAACCTTTGTACTGTGACAAATATTTTTTAGTTGAAGGGTGAAGCAAGGATCGAGAATCAAGACAGCCATGGTATTGGCAAATCTTTTAGTGGAACGCGGTGTGATTTGAAGTTCAAAATGGTTAAAGGTAATCAAAAGTATGTCCACATGATGCTAATACTTTTGGATTATTTCGTTACGACAACTTTGTTATATACCATTCACTTGGTTTACAACTAGTTGGGAATTGCAAAGATATTAATTGATTTAACATATAAGGTGATGGCGGCTTGAAGACCTAATACACATGCTTCATATTCGATGATATTGTTAGTGCTTTAGACACTGTAATTTAACGAGAGAAATTTAAATGCTTAAATTGTGTTAATTATCCTCTTTCCTAAAAATTGACAACATATCGTCAATATAGCACACTTCCTCTTCTATCACCATTAATTAGCTACATTACGCTAGTTAATTAACCCTTCTATCCAACAAATACACAAATTAACAACCTTCTATTAATTAATCCCCCTTTCTATCTAGACTAATTAATTATTATTAATTAATTAGCTTCCTCTTCCATTAAATCAATAAATCATCATTTATTTGATTAAATCCCTCTCATAGTCAAAAATCATGCTAAATATTCCTTTTAAAATATTTTATAAACTTGCACACCTATTAATTAATCACTTGGGTTAATTACTAAATCCTCTCAAACCCCATGGGTCACTAAAGGACAAACTAAACTCTCAAAGGTTGACACAACCCTTTCTAAACCTTCCTTATCCACAACTAACCCAACCTCTCCATTTATCCCACATGAAGAGGGATGTAGAGATTCTTCTATCCATTGGGCTATATAAAGAGCCCTCCTCCTACCTTTCTTCTTACACCTAAATGAGCATAGAACATACACTATAGCCATTTTATCATCTTAGAGAATTCTTCCATTAGAAGAGTTAGCCTTCTCCATTTCTTGCATTCATCCACCCAAGTTTTGAAGTCATATGGAGATATGTCAAGTGGTCTTGTAGCCATGATTTGACAAGACTCCATTCTTGAAAACCTTGGGATTTCAAGCATACAATCAACTCTTTGATTTCTAGAGATCTACATAGGTTCAATCTCATCTCATTTAGCATTCAATAAGAGATAGAAGTTAATTTGTTTAGCATATTAGCTTGAAATGTTCATTTCATGTTCTAATGTAGAGATGTTGATAGGTTAGCTTTGCTTAAGCTCTTAGCATGATGATGCATAGGTTTAGTTTAGCATTGTATTGAAGCTACTAGGTGTTAGTTTCAATTATACTTGCATAGCTAACTAACTCTTGCATACATTTGGCACATTTGGTGGGATGGGTCCTTAGTCCCTTAGCATTGTAGTTCAATTTTTGTTGTTATTTCAATATTTGGCTAACCCTTGATATGCACATGTGTGAAATAATGTTAAATTTCTTATGATTTTTCTAACCTTACATGTGTAGAATCTCATTTAGAGCTTTAATTCGATGGGTTATTGTCAATTTCGAGCTAACATACTAAAATTTAGGGCACCGTTGATCGAGAATACTTTTAGAGATCACACAAGAAGTCCACGTAGGAGAGAAGGTGAGGATCAAGGGTGCGGAGGGACAGGAAGAACTTGTGCGTGGAGGGTAAGTTCAACTTTTGGGACTTAGCCGATTTTGAGCATGACAACCTATTTTTAGAAGATGGCGTGTGGAACACACCAACAATGTAGAGACGTGCATGCCACACATTGTCTATCTTAAGAGGATCGGATCAATCATTTTACATGGAGATGAGCTAAGAATAGGATTATCACTTCAGTTAACTGTAAGAGGTCTATAGATAACACACTTACATGTGTGGCTATGCCTGTAAATGGCGCATGGCTATTAATAGCATGTGGCCTATTTCTAGAATAGATAAACGGTGAAGGGAAAGTGCCCACCCTATATATATATGATGTGAAATAACTAGTAATATATACATATACATAGAGAGAGATGGATGTATGAAGGTATAGAGATATACGCATATGACTAAATTATTGTATCAGATCCATGTGCACATTGGTATAGATTGACATTATTGTAAGGAGCTTTTGTGTTTATTAATAAATGGAAGATATTGGCTGAATTTAAGTGTCATTCCTTTGTGTAATTGAGTAGTGCATGTTCTTGATTCAATCATGATTAATGTTTAAGCTTATTCTTTCATATATCCGAATGTAACATGCATTGTAGAATGATGGATTAGTTAAGGATATATATGTTTCTTCCTTCATCACGCTAACATCATACTACAACAAACCTAAAGAGGGACCTAGTACCTTTGCATGCTTCGGGTGAGTGCTCAGTCTAGAAGGTGAGTGATGTGTCGATGTGACTATGGTGTTATACGGTAAATTCTAGGTAGTATCATTGGTTCCATTGTCGGGAACTCTTTTCAGATTGCTTTCAAGATGGTTTGCAATGAAGACATATCGGTTAACTCTAACAAGTATTGAGGAGTGGATACACAATCTGGAGGAAGAATATGCACGGTGGTTCAATAGTGGATTTGAGTTTAACACACGCACTTGGGTAGAACAAAATTTGTATGACAACCTATATGAGATTTTTTTCACTATCTTTCTAGTAGAACTATACGAGTGGCTTACTGCTTATGCATCTCAAAGTGGAATTGGAGGTATCACACACTTGTCTGGACACAGGAAGAATTTCAGGCCCTTTATGATGCTGATTTGATCTGGACTTGCGTTGTGGATATGTGGTTTCATGGTGTTCTAAATAGTTATATTCTAGAATATTCAATTTTGACGTATTCTTGCCTAGAGGTAGCTGAATTCTAGTTTTTGTGGTATCCAAGAGGAGCATATTTGCAAGGTATTCCACTAGCGATCAATATCTTGATGGTAAATTTGAATCTTGCGAGTAAACCATTGGCTAACTAAATGTCACCATGCATGAGGGCAAGAACAGTTTGGTTAAAGATGGTAGACCTAGTGGCGGAGAGGTAGAGAGAGGAGAGGCGGCTTAATTATAATGAGGCATGTGAGAGGGAGATAGAGAAGCGTTCCATTGCGAGAAAGTATGGCATTGAGGGGAGAGTGGCTCATGAATGATTTGACTCACGTAGAAGACATGGAGCGAGCATCGGGAACTCCCCATCTTGGAAAACATGATAGAGATCCCCCTTTACCTCACATAGAAGTGTGTCATTAGAAACTACCTAGGCCGTGGGTGTGCATCTTATTCCACCTGGTGACCTAGCCCTTGCGCTTGGTTTTCCAGTATCTAGTACAACAAGTAACTAGCAAGCTAACTTGGGAAGTAGGATAGTAGGAGTAAGTTAGGGAGCAAGTAGATCAATGGCAGGATAGATGACTTCAATGATATTTGATGGAACATTCTTAGGTGCGTCATCCACATAGAATGTGAGTGCGTAGAATGTTGGATTCACCTCTGGAAGTGGAACTACCTCACAGACTATAGGGGTTCATCATAGTACTACTATCGAGCACGGGGAGCACATCTTCATGTCCTATTTCAGCTACATGTGGAGGATCATGAGGTATATGTGGTTTTAGTTCTAGTGGGTCCAAGGGTTCTTGAGGTAGAGAGAACACGGGAGGTTACGGATCAGGTGGTTAAGGTCCACATCAACCATATAATATCTATATGGAGATGTCTCTTCATCTCCGGGATATATAGGTATAGAGGATGCTTCCAAACATGTGCATATGTGTGAAATCTTATGGCGTCTTTGAAGGGATCACTACTTTTGAGTGAAAGGCAAGTCAATTTGCTACTACATTACAAGGATGTGCACATAGCTGGTATAGGAAGTTTGACCCTGATCAAACTTGCGTGGATTATGCAACATTGAAGGATGCTTTCTTGAAAGAGTTCCATATCCCTGAGTTTGAGTAGAAAAGTCTCAAAGCGTAATCAAAGATATCAAGCAGGGCACTATTACGAGTGTACATGAGTATGATGCCCATTTTAAGACACTTCTATCTAAGCTATCTTATGATATTCATGCAAGCCAACATGCACAATGGTTTATTGGAGGATTGATTACACTATTTAGAAGGGCGCTGTCACATAACACATACACGATTTGTGTGAAACACTTTGGAAGTAGATTTGTGTGTTGAGGTGGTTAGGAGCATTGACACTTGGTGTTAGTCCATTCTTAGAGGTGGAAATTGCAGCTATGGAAAATTAGTTAGAGAAGCTATCAGCAAATTCAGCCCATTAAACACACTCGGGAATTTGGTGTATAGTGTATAGATTGTGAAGTGGAAGGCCACACAAGGATAATTGCCCTCACAAATCTATACACTCATTACTATTAGATTGTGAGATCTGTCATTTGAATAATGATGCTAGTCACCGTCCCTTTATTACAGACTCACGATAAGGAAGAATGTATCCTTCTTTTAAAAAACATTCTGGTCCATGACCCATGATACTAAGGATTGTCTGGATTGGTTAGATCTAGGATGCTATAGACATTGGGGGTACGATAGACAAGTGTAACAGAGATAATTCTAAGGGTAATAATGAGCACCAAGATCGGGATCATAATCAAACTTGTTATGAAAGGAATGAGGGTGTTTTAAAGGAGGCCATGGAAGGGGATGCGAGATATTATGGTGGATATGGAGGATGAGGTCGTGGTGGAGGTAGAGGTGAGTTCCCTGTGTGGAGCATGTTATACGTGTGGATCTCCACGACCACTATAGGTGTGAATGTCCTCGAGAATATTACAAGTTCTTTCTCTTTGGAAGAACCATAGCTATGAAGAGTTCCTGGACTTATATGAGCATCTGAGTAAACAACATAAGTAAGAAAACAAAGGTGTCAAGATGGTTAGAATCTAGCATGTGGTAGAAGATCAGTGGATGCCCAAGATAGCGAAGGACCTGAGGCATTGATAGTGAAGATTACTACACGAGCTTAAGTGGCATGTGTAAGAGAGGCATTACACAAGAAGCCTACGATCACCAAGGATGAGGTTTTCATGTAAGGTACCTAGATCCTACTCATCAGAAGGAAGTTTACCAGGATAACATGGAAGTGCTAAGGAATCTTCAGGGTGAGATACAATACTTAAAGGAGCAAAAGAAAGCATCGAGAGATAGTCCAAACGATATCGATGATCTAAGAGAAGTGTTAAAATGTTGCGCAGGAGAACATCATTCCACTATTAGGAAGTTGGTTAAAATTGAAAACTCCACGCACAAGTATTAAGACCAACGACCGATTTTGCTAAATTGTTCCCCGATAGCATTAACTATGACAAGAAAATTACTTTGAATGCTATTATAGATGGATGGCCACTTGAAGTAACATATTGAATGATACATGTGCGGAAGTAAATGTGCTTACATTAGATGCATGGGTACAAATGGGGAGGCCTCGATTGCAGCCATCATCTAATGTGTTATTTATGGAAAACCGGACTGGCCACTCCCATAGGAGTTTTAAAGGATGCATCTATAACTATACAAGGGCCAAGTTCACTGGGAATTTGAACTATTAGCACTTCTGAAGTAGAAAATTTTCCATCCTTGCTTGGATGCCCTTGGTGTTATGAAAATAATGTTGATTTGAGATTAAATAAGGGGTATATCAGCTTTGAGAACAAGGAGAAAAGGGTTGTGATACCTTTGACATATGGGAAGTCTACACCATATGTTGATCCTCTAAGTGAGGAGGACTTAAATAGAATTTATGTATGCATTATTTAGGACCCAGAGGTCAATGAGCCATCAAAAGAAGGCATCCTATAGTGGGAGGATTCTCATTCTATTAGTGATACTATGATTATTTCTTGTGACAATTGGGCTCATGGTACATATGAACTAGTAGGGCGCGAGGTGAAAAGTATGGTTGCATGCAAGAATGGACTTCGTTCGATTTGATAGATAGGTAGCACAATACCTTGGTATATAGGGGTAGAAGATATTCCTACATTTTTTAAATCCATGGAAACATAGTGGATAGATCAAATTAAGAGAAGAGCTATGTTAGTATATACCTTGCATGCGGGACAGCAATGCGGCTTTGGTGGGTCATCCACGAGAGATAATCTTATAGAATGGGAAAAGATTGGAGTTGCCTTATCTATTAGGTTTGTAAGGAACAATACACCTACGTAGATCTGCACTTATCATGGTAATCAACCTGTTCAACATCACATTCAGCAATGTGAGAGACTCTGGACAGTAGGACAAGAAGTATTACCACCTTCACTCTGGGTGCATATATTGTACTCTACGCTACGAGGATGCACACGTGCTGTATGTATACGTAGAACTACACCAAGAGACCCGGGAACTAGAAAAATTTGATTGTAGGAATGATCCAGACATTTGACTACTTTTATTCCCAACCTCTAATAGATGAGGCATTAAAATTTGTCAAGCGCTTAACTATGGGAGATACTACAAAATCCAAAGAGCATATTCAAGGATTATTTGGTGAGGCGAGACTCGGAGTGCATTTTGAAAAGGAAGAAGAAATAGACACTATACTACTTGAACGCGCTTTCCTTGAGAAATAAAAAGGAAATATGGTTTACATCATGGATGATGAGGAAGTTGAGAACCTAGATATTGAACATTCACAAGGGGTGTGCGAGGTCTTGGATAGTGCAGACAAGGATATGCACACCTATCATGAACCCATGAAGACAAATAAGGTGAATATAGGTTCGGAGGCTGAGCCTAAGGAGGCCATCATTGGAGACTACTAGTCAGACTTGGAGGTAGAAAAGATCATTGAGTTACTTAGGGATTATCAGGACTTATTCCCTCGAGGGTATCATGAAATTAAAGGCGTGCATAAATCACTTGGGGAAATGAAGATAAAACTTAAGGATGGTACATGACTAGTTAGGAAGAGACCTTACAGAATGAATCCTAATTTGTGTGAAAAGGTAAAAGAAGAAATTAATAAAATGTTGAAATCTAGAATTCGAGGCCTCTTGATGAGTCAAAATTGGTTATCCCAATGGTGATCAATATCAAGAAGGATGGACTAATTAGTATATGTGTGGACTAGACCAGTTAGGAAGAGACCTTGCAGAATGAATCCTAATTTGTGTAAAAAGGTAAAAGAAGAAATTAATAAAATGTTGAAATCTAGAATTATCAGGCCTCTTGATGAGTCAAAATGGGTTATCCCAATGGTGATCAATATCAAGAAGGATGGACTAATTAGTATATGTGTGGACTATAGGGAGCTAAACGATGCCGTGTAATGAGACCCATTCCCTCTGCCATTTACGGAGGAAATACTAGAAAAATGCACTGTTGTATTCTCCTAGATAGTTGTTCGGGCATTCAAAGACTTTATTCACAACTTCTTACAGTCTACCTAGATGATTGGATAGTATATGGGCTTGTGAAATATCACCGTGACAATCGTGCTTAGTGTTTGAGCAGTGTAGACAATTGAGTATCTCTTTGAACATCAAGAAGTACATATTTTC
Organism: Taxus wallichiana var. yunnanensis; assembly: GCA_018340775.1. Taxonomy (NCBI): domain Eukaryota; kingdom Viridiplantae; phylum Streptophyta; class Pinopsida; order Cupressales; family Taxaceae; genus Taxus; species Taxus wallichiana. Next base: position 572,013,130 of record CM031243.1, on the reverse strand, counting down.
TACACCATTTGGAATATTGTTAGGACATATAATCTGCAAGGAAGGTTTGTTGGTTGATCCCGGCTAAGTTGTAGTTATTTTAGGCCTAGAAGCTCCTACCATTTAAAGTGAGGTGCCTGATTTTTGGGTCATAGGTTACTATCGAAATTTCATCAAAGGGTATGCTAAAATTGTTACACCCTTGGAAGAGTTACTAAAGGGAAAAGGTACATTTTATTGGGGAGAACCGCAGTAATGCTTGTTTGAGATATTAAAAGAGAAACTTACTACCATGCCCATTTTGCATTTTCCCTCATGGGATAAACCATTTCATGTGCATGTGGATGCTTCTGGCATGGCCATTGGCAATGTGTTAGCTCAACTTGGAGAAGGTATTATCGATCATCCAAAAAAAATTTCTAGTAGGAAGATGACTCCTATTGAATGAAATTATACAACTATGGAGCGCGAAGCTTTTTCAATGATCTATGCATTGCACAAGTTTCGATAGTACTTTTTAGCAACACCCTTATTATTTTATACATATCACATGGCATTGAATTACTTAGTAAACAAGCCCGTCTTATAGGGGTGCATATGCGAGATGGATACTCCTATTTCGAGAGTTTGACTTCACGGTTGTGGTGAATCTAGGAAAAACAATTCTGACGGACCAGACCATTTATCTAGAATCAACTCGAAGAGGAAGCACATAAAATTGAAGAAACTATGCCAGATGCACAGTTATATAGGTTACAACGCGCACCATCAGAATTAGAAGACTTTTTTTTTTTCTTTCTACGAATTGGTATGACACGAGAAGGAATGAAGGAATTAGAAAAGAAACAAACTTGCTATACGTATGGCATCATTTATGTTAATTAGTGGTGACCTCTACAAGTTATACGAGAGATGAAGTATTACACCATTGTGTATTAGAGCATGAGCGCAAGAATATTATGGAAGAATCCCATGGTGGTATTGTAGGAAGCCATTATGCAGTGATTATGGTGGGAGACATTGTATAAGAATTTGTAAAGATTATTGTAAGGCGTGTGATCATTGTCGGCACCTAGGAAAACCAAGGCAAAGAGATGAAATGCCTTTGAGACCCATTACTAGTGTTGAACCGTTTGAGAAATGGGCCATTGAATTTTTAGGACCTATTTTTCTAGCCACGCATAGGAATGGGTCACACTATATCATTACTTGCACATATTATCTCACATGGTGGGTAGAAGTAGCACCTATGAAGGACTATACAATAGCTACAACAGCTAGGTTTCTATGGGAGAATGTTCTTATAAGATATGGATGTCCTTTAAGCTTGACAAGTGATAGGGGTACACACTTTTTGAATGAGACAATTAGGATCCTATTAGATGAGTTTATGGTTGCACACCATAAAACTACACCCTATCATCCTCAGGAAAATGGAACTGTTGAGGCTTTCAACAAGATTTTGAGCCAAAATTTGAAAAAAATTGTGATGTTGGAAGAAAGGATTGGGATGAAAAAGTGTCAGTTGTTCTTTGGGCATATAGAACAACTTACAAGATATTTAACAAAGCCACACCATTTCAGTTGGTGTTTGGTATAGAATTCATTCTCCCTATAGAATTTATGTTACCTTCTTTGTGCATTGTGTGCATTGGAGGTCTAGCTGATGAACATGATTTAGAAGAATGTATTGAGAATATTATTCAACTGGATGAGTGATGAGCCATAACAAAATGGATTCGAGAAGCGGAAAAGGCCGGGCGAGAAAACATGGCATGATTGAAACATAAGGGATAAGAAGTTTGAAATTGGAAAAGTGGTACTTCTTTATGAATCAAAGTTCTTGTGCCATCCGAGCAAGCTCAAAGTACATTTTTGGGGTTGTATGTCATCACTTACATACTTGAATTAGGTGCTTTCCAGTTTGAAACACTTGATGGAACACGGATACCCGGTTACTTTAATAGGATTAGGCTAAAGCCCTACTATAAATAAGTCTTCTTGGTGTTTGTAATAAGGTAGTATTGCCATTTAGATTAGGTTTTCAATTATGTATTTCCTTCACTGTTGTTATGCTTTGTCAATTTAGTAGTTTTTGGTGTAATAAGCATGCTTACATGCATGAAGCTAATTATTATATGAAGCATGTTTATGTGCGAGAGGACTACACATAATTTTAGTGTAGGGTGGTTGTAGTTATCAAGTAAAAGAATCGAGAATTGAAAGGTGAAAGGAATAAGTGCTACGGGTGTGCTTTAAGAAAAAAGAAGATTGCTTCTCAAAAGTGACCAAGGATGGAGATGAATGAAAGGATAGTATAATGCAAGGTAAGGAGAGGCCATGATAACTACTAGGAGAAGGTACAGTGATGAGGCACTCGAGCATAAGGGCACGTCTTTGAAGAGAAGTACTGTGACTAGAAGGTAAGAAGGTGTGTTAGAAGGTTATAGGGGGCACGAAGATGTACCACATGGAAAAAACAAATTTTGTTAATGAATAAGAGGATATTTGGTAGGTGAAGGAGTAATAAATGCATCAAAATTTGAAAAATATATAAGAATGGGATGCAGATTCATTTTTACTATTATAACTAAGAGAATTTGAGGAAAGAGCGAAGGGCAAAGAGCCGAGTGATCAGATTAATGTGCGATGGGTGTGAAACCAAGCATGACAACTAGATCTATGTGAAAATAAGCTTGCATCCCTAGTGGTGAAGGGTTTGAGTGAAGCAAGGATATAGAGAGGAGTTAGGGCACAAATTTTTCACCTAGGGCACGAGTGAATTGAGGTAGGGTTTGATTCACAAGCTAAAAAGTTAAAGAGGAGATGATTACAAGGTAAAAATGGCACCCAAGAAGGCATTTGTAGCACCAGCAAAAGGAAAGAAGAAGGTTGCCATCAAGGAGGAAGAGATGGAACCTGAAAGTGATTTTTTAGAAATGTAATATCCAGAAGGAGTCATGGTTAGCTAGGAATGGGATTCACCTATCAGAAAGAGAAAAGTGAGCGAATAAAATCACATGACCGCGGAGAACAAGAAGGAGCTCGATTCCTTGCTCACTGCTAGGATGAACAAGTGTATGGCAAGATGACATGTAGGTTTATGATGATGCGGTGAGAATCTTCTTAAGAGAATTGGGGTCTACCAATTATATGAGCTTCCGTATCTTGGGAAGTATGAGACCTTGTATCAGTGGCTAATGAGCAGAGTGCATGGGGAATTCTTCTACTTTGTAGGATGTAGAGTTAGAATTTCATCGTGCTTATCTCATCGATTACATTTTGAAGGCCATAGGAGAGGGCGTAAAGAATGATCTCACAGATAAATTTGTGATCTTAAAGACTAGACAGGAGTTGGGGTACCTGAAGGGTCCATGCGGAATGGATATAGACAAATTGAAGAACTATCCGGTTGTGCAAGCAGCAACACACCTTGTTACAAAGTTGAATGATCAGGAGTGGTGGTCACAGGTAAATACTATGTGGTTACACGTTGCGCATAAGATGTCAGAAGGGAAATCTACAATATTGTAGGCTATATTGCAAAACAAATAGTCGAGGAAGTGCGCATAGGAGGGAAGATAAGCTTTGGGGTTGTTCTACTATCAATAGTATTCATGGAAATTGGAGTACTAGATGGACCGAAGGAAAAGGTATGGGAATATCCCATGGAGAATAAATCATCACCTAAAAGGTTCAAAGCAAGTACTGTGTAAAGGGGCCATGTGCAGATGACATCAAACAAAAGGCAAAGAAATGGTATGATAGGCTTTGCGCGACCTTTGGACAAGAGTGGCACATCTCAAAGGACCTACCATCAGTAGTAGGGAAACAAGTCCAGTTTGCTATATATCAACATTTTTGCATTGCACACTTCCCAATGAGAGATGGAGTCTAGAGCCCTTGGTGTAAATTGCCTTATGCATTCACTGTAAGGTATTTCCAAGCATCTGTTCACATATTTATAGACACACACCGATTGGTATTCAATGCAGATAAGGTAGACTGTGACTACCATACATTGAGGAAGAAGCATGTGTATCTTGGAAGAAGTGCCTACACCGAGAGGATCATTTCGGAGGTGTTGAATATTAAGCCAATAAGTTTGGCTGTAGAAAATGTAGGGGAAGCATTGGTGTATCTTCAACTAAAGCCCAAGATGGAGAAAAACAAGTATATAGAGAATTAATTCGCGCCCTGGGCCACCGAAGGGTAAGCACACAATAGAAAACATACTGGCGCAAAGGCCCATAGAAGTTGTTGAAGTAGAGGTGAAGAGGAGGAGCGTGAAGATAGTGGAGGCTTGGAGCACATAAGCAAGTAAACATATGACAGAGAAGAGTCACATTGTGCGGCCACTCCACCTCAAGGACAAGACAAAGAGAAAGATACGAGAGGTTAAGCGAGGGGATCATAGGTTTAATAAAGTCTTGAGACACACAAGGAATCAAAGTGGAACCCCAAAAATGGTATGTAAATCACCTCATCTTTCTCCACACAAGGATATTGTTGAACCAAAGAAGAGAAGAAAGTTGAAGTTGGATAAAGAAGCGAGAGGAATCGAAGAGAGCGGCGTGCATTTCCTACCCGGTTTGAGCAATAATACAAGCCATAGAACAAGGAAGAGTAGAAAGATTAAGAGATGAAGGGACAGAGAAGAAAAATAAAAGGAAACCTCTAGATCTGCGCATGTGACTGCTCAAGATGTAACAAGTTAGGCTCCTAACCTTAAAGCTACAATTCCCAAGGATCCTAGATCAAAAAGGATGAGTGGAGAGCACATTCCACCAATCATGGGGTTTCTGAGAGGATGTAGGTAAAATTGTCTGAGCCCGCTTCGAGCATGATAGAATAGAAGGATTTATTCAGCTAGGAGCTAATGGATGAGGATATGGTGATTGTGCGCACTCAAAAGCAACTATCATGGTTAATGCACACCCACATGGATGAGCCTAAATTTGATGTATGCAAAGATTCATGTATTTTGAGATGGCTAAAGAAGGCACCCCAAGCTAGACATATGACGGTAAAGCCTACTGTCATGTCGATGAGAAGATCAAGCAACATGTTGGTAAAGGTCTCTCTTGAAGTTGCTAGAAGAAACATGGACAAAGCTGCAACAATCAGACTACTGCGCGAGGAGTTAAAGATAAAGGATGTAGATATATGGTGCATAATACAAAAGAGGACTTTAAGCGAGAAGAAGAGCGAAGTGTTTATCAAAGCATCACCGAGGAGATTGGGGACAATTTCATCGAGCTAGGCCACACTTGGAGACCAAGGTACCACAGATGATGTTCCCTTAGCAATACATTATGTAGGAAAGTTGGTGGACTTGGTAATTGAAGATGAACCTCTTCACATGATAGTGCTAAGGAAGTCAAAGAAAGAGGAAGAATGATAGAAAGTCTTAGTGATGCAAAATATTGCATCCTATGAAGGGCTCACTGCAAGTGCTACAAGAAGTATTGAAAGAGGCGAGACTAGGCTTTGAACATCACGCACTGACTCCAGAGGTGCTTATCAAAGCATAAAGAACCTAGAAGAAAACAATGAGGTCAAAAAGCAATGAAGGATGAGACATTGGGCTGAACAGGGAATATTTTCAATGCTAAGCAAAAGCGTGAGGCCACTGGCAGTAGTAGCACAAGAGCCGCATAAGACTCGGTTAGAAGAGCTTGGGAAGAAAATTATGCGAGAATATGGATCTTCTAGAAGGAAGAATGACCTTAATGTCTAGCATTGTGTTGGTTCTACAGAATGAAAAAGGAGAGATTACGAGGGATGAGTTGGAATCCATTGCTGTGGACATTCTAGAGAAAGCAGAACAAGCACTTGCTGAATGACAGGCCTTGGAGGTCGAAATAAAGGAAGAGTATCCAGAGTTGATACTTCAAACTAATACAGAGGAGGCTGCCTCATAGCCTCATAAAACTTCTTTATTTATCTACATTCTTTCATTCTTATTCTTTCCATTATTCTATTCTTTACTTCAATTTTTGGAGATACCCATTGTCAGGATGACAATGAGATTAGTGTGGGGTAATGTTGATCAGAGAATACTTATTAGAGATCACACAAGAAGTGCACAAGAGAGAAGGCCAGGATCAAGGGTGCAGAGGGACATGAAGAACCCATGCGTGGAGGAAAGTTCAGCTTTTAGGACTTAGCTGATTTTGAGCATGACGACCTATTTTTAGAAGATGGTGTGCGGAACACACCAACGATGCAGAGACGTGCGCACCACATATTATCTATCTTTAGAGGATCAGATCAAGTGTTTTGAATAGAAACAAGCTAAGCATAGGATTGTCACTTCAGCTAACTGTAAGAGATCTATAGATAACAAACTTGCATGTGTGGCTATTCCTGTAAATGGCACTTGGCTATTAATAGCATGTGGCCTATTTCTAGAATAGATAAATGGTGAAGGGCAAGTGCCCACCCTATATATATGATGTGAAGTACCTAGTAATATATACATATACATAGAGAGAGATGGATGTATGAAGGTATAGAGATATACGCATATGACTAAATTATTGTATCAGATCCATGTGCACATTGGTATAGATTGACATTATTGTAAGGAGCTTCTGTGTTTATTAATAGATGGAAGATATTGGCTGAATCTAAGTGTCATTCTGTGTGTAATTGAGTAGTGCATGTTCTTGATTCAATCATGATTAATGTTTAAGCTTATTCTTTCATATATCTGAATGTAGCATGCATTGTAGAATGATGGATTAGTTATGGATCTATATGTTTCTTCCTTCATCACGCTAACATCCTGCTACAGCAACCCTAAAGAGGGACCTGGTACCTTTGCGCGCTTCGGGTGAGTGCTCAGTCTAGGTTGAGTGGTGTGTCAAGTATGACTATGGTGTTATATCGGTAAATTCTAGGTTACATCATTGGTTCCATTTTCGAGAACTCTTTTTAGTTGCTTTTAGGATGGTTTGCAATGAAGACATATCGGTTAACTCTAGCAAGTATTGAGGAGTGGATACACGATCTGGAGGAAGTATATGCACGGTGATTCAGCAGTGGATCTGAGTTTAACGCACGCACTTGGGTAGAACATAATTTGTATGATAGGTTATATGAGAGTTTTTTCACTATCTTTCTAGTAGAACTATACGAGTGACTTACTGCTTATGCATCTCAGTGGAATTGGAGGTATCGCGTACTTGTCTGGACATAGGAAGAATTTCAGGCCCTTTATGATGCTGATTTGATCTGGACTCGCATTGTGGATACATGGTTTCATGGTGTTCTAAATAGTTATATTCTAGAATATTAAATTTTGACATATTCTTGCCCGAAGGTAGCTGAATTCCAATTTTTGTGGTATCCAAGAGGAGCATATTTGCAAGGTATTCCACTAGTGATAAAGATCTTGATGGTAAATTTGAATCTGGAGAGTAAACCATCGGCTAACTAAACTTCACCATGTGCGAGGCGGGAACAAGTTTGGTTAAAGATGGTAGACCTAGCCGCAGAGAGGAGAGAGAGGAGAGGTGCTTAAGTATAATGAGGCGCGTGAGAGGGAGATAGAGAAGTAATGTTCCATTGTAGAAAGTTTGTTGTTGAGGAGAGAGTGGCTAGTGAAGGATTTACTGACTCACGTAGAAGACATGGAGCGAGCATCGAAAGCGCCCCATATTGGAAAACATGATAGAGATCCCCCCTTTGCCTCACATAGAAGTGTGCCAACAGAGATACCATAACCTTGGCGCATGCACCATTCTTCTAGCGCACATGTTATGTGTTAATATCTATGGTGCAGGAGCCCATATCCTAGCACATGCATCTCTTGGCTAGCACACACGCCCTTTATTAGTTTATGTACCATATTTTTTGTTGGTTGGGCACACACACCTATACCCTAACACACACGCATATATCCTAGCACAAACATCTCTTGGGTAGTGCAGTGCCCTGTGGACCTATATTTACATAGAGAGGGGTACAAGCACCCTAATGGGTATGTTTACATGCTTTTGCTAGACTAGACATTGGATAAACCTTGCATGCTTAATTATAAGAGTAAGGTCACATATGCTCTTCCCTCATGTCCTTTGGGGTGATCTTGGGAATCAGAAATGATTCTTATATCTTTTCTTGCTTTGAAAATGTGTAGAATGTCCAAATTGAGCAAAGATGAATATATTTTGTGTTTGAATTAAGTGTTTCCATTTGTTGATTTCTTGGATTTTGCATCGTGTATGCTCTTCTCTTGTGTCTTAGGATGATCTTGAGAATTAGAAATGACATTTATTATTTTTATGGAAAATTACTAATCTGTTGTGTAGAACCAAAAACGCTTGTCAAAGAAAGGTGGAGTTGAAACAAAATTAAACTACTAATACAGTTTCCATGCAGGTTTCCAAAAGGTGTTCAAGCAAACCACATCCAATTAAACAAGATAAAAAACACACCACAATCATCACACTATATTTATAGGTTTAGATAAGGGTACGCCCCATCGACTTAACACTATGACATAACCCCTTTAGTATAAGCCTTAAGCTACAACAATGGGGGTGGTCCTAGGAACCCCAAAGTAGTCCACACAAGAGGGAACCTTGTGGATGAAACAGGAAGTGCTCCACACAACCTACTTGACTAGTATTACCATTTGTGAGATTTAGCATCACAAGTTGTCTGTATCACGACCCCAGTGAGAGTACACAATGGATGCATTTATTACCCATGGTGATTTAAGGGGGTAAAGTAAAGCCAAGATACTCCAAGAATTAGTTAGTGTGACTTTTCTTGGTAAATCAAGCTCGCTCTTAGATGAATTGTGACACCTAGTTGAGTGAACCACCTAGGAAGCTATCTTTGACCAGGAGCTAACTTGGACCACATCAAAGCTAATTTGAGTTGAGAGTCATTGTTCATCATGAAATGTGTGAAGCGTTACTTTTTCTTAGTTTTTCAATTTCCTAAGGCGAGGCGAAACTCTGCGAAGTGATGCCAAAAATTTTCAACACCAATTTATCTACTTCCTTCACTTTATTTTCAAACTTTGTTGATCAAAAGAAGAGTGACTACCCTTGTGTTGCTAATTGATTATATTCACCACTTTTGTGTCCGTTTACACTCATCCATGTTTGTAACTGAGTTGTTAAATGTCTAAAGTGTGTGAAGATGTTTTTATATCATTGGTATCCTTTTTATCTTGATACCCAAGTCAAGATCATCATCATAGTTAGGATTGGTTCATCACTTTGATTCTCCTTCGAATGGTTATATTGTTTATATCGTGTCACTACAATTTTTTTATTTACGTCTTGTTTCTTGTAAACTTGACCTAAATATCTATATTGTGATGTTACACTATATACACTTTAACAATTCCTAGGTATATTATCATTTTAGTTTGATTCCAATTATTATCTCAATTTTGAAAATTGTTAAGTGTTACCACTTGTGCATGTTATATCAATATCATCTTGATATCAATACCTTACTTGCAAATTTTGGTTAACATATCTTGGTGAAATTATTTTTCACTCACAATCATAACTAACACTTTTTGGGATATAGGTCTTGATCGGATTTGGGATTGCTTGGTATAATTTATTTGAAGGTCACATTAAATTATTGTTATTACTTACACCTTGTTCACTTTTATGAACTTGACATAAGTTGGGAAATTTTGTTAATAATCTTACGACACCAACTACTTTTTGAAAACAAATTTAGGGAGTGCTTCATTTGATTGATTAGTTTAAAACTAAACATTGTTTGATTAAAACTAAGCATTTTCGTAGCTTCTATTTTACGAGTTTGTCTTTTAAGAATAGTTACAATATTGTGGACCACAATGCGGGTCAATCTTGGGCATATCAAAGCATAGGACCAACCAAAAACATTGCTATGATCATGGAGGAAAAAAGTAAAAGCTTCTTGTTCAAGAACATCCGAAGATTGGCCTATCTTTAGAATGTGTGGGTTGTCTAAGTGTTAATATTGATTTTTATGGTCAATTCATTTAACATGGTTTGTCTCGGAAGGCAACGACTAGTGAATATAAGAATCTTCCACACCAAGGTAGGTGAGAGTAGAATCATCATCCCGACATTAAGTGAAGTATCGTCATCGATCATGTCAAGATACATGAAGGGAAGAGAAGAGGAGTCTCACCATCTCATTGATAAGTTAGAGGTCCCATAGAAATGGAGTTCATGAAAAAAATTCGGGAGGAATGGATTCAGGATCCATAGACTTCGTGGATGAAGGTGGTGAAGTTGGTGAACGGGGTGAAGAAGGTTTATCATCCTCAATGAGTTCGACTTGGACCTTCTTGGGAGAAGGTTTGGCAAAGCCAATACCACTGCAATCTTTGTGTTTACATGTGGTGCATAGGATGATAGTATGGCGGCCTTGTTCATAGAAACCAAAACCAAAACCCTTCCATGCACAACGATGGAGGAAGGTATGGACAAAGTAGTGGTTGGTGAGATATTGAAGGTCAGATGAGAATGCTTACATTTGGAAAGGTGGCTTGGGTGAGTAGGTAGAAGTATCAATTCCCCCATATGTTAAGTTGGTACGAAGGTGGGGAGGACCGTAAGAGAAAACCTCGATTATATAGTGATCATAGTGGGGATTATGGAAAAGGTCACCATACTCTTAGAGTAAGGAATGTGTCGATGTTACAGTGGTACTCCCTAGAGTGATACGTTGAAAAACACCTTCTAAGGGATCAAGTAGTCGGTATGTGGGTAGTAGAAATGGATGAATTAATGGGTGATGAAGAAGAAGAAGCATTGCTTGGTTAATAAGTAGATGGGTTAGTTGAAGAGGCTACGACTATAGTGGGAATAAAGGAGATAGGTGTGGGAGAGGTAATTGCAAAGCTGATGTTGGTGGAAGGGATTGAGGGTGAAGGGGAGGTGACAACGGTAGAAGATGCCTTAACTTGTATAAGGACATCATTACATCCATACAACATGTTACAAGTTTTGAATGGTGAAGGGTCAGCTAGATTGGTATAGTTAAGTCCTTCATGTTCAAATTTTACACAATAATGTAAGGTTGAAGGAACACGACCCATGACGTAGAATATAGGTCATCCAAGCAACATGTTGTACTAGAATTCCCCCTCTAAGATGTATAGTAATTCTCGAAGGATACGAGGGCCCATGTGAATGTGGAGAATGATGGTGCCAAGGGTCGAAGTTATGACATCATTGAATGAACACAACATAATTGGGTTATTATGCATGTGATTGGCGGGGATGCACATTTGGTTGTACGCATGAGAAGATATAATGTTGATTCTAACACCACCATCAATCATAACACGTTGAAAATGTATATTATCAATGTAGATAGAGATGAATAGTGTGGGATCAAGATCATCTGATTGGAGAGGTACAATCTTGTTGTCGAGGCGAGACCAACTACTTGATGACCGTAGTAGCGGGTGGAGAGGAAGGTGATGAATTGGTGAGAGATTCCACATGGTGAGGAGTGATAATGGAGGCCACATGAGTAGGGTCATTAGGTAAAACCTTGATGGATTGCAGAACCTCCATGAGGGCCTGTCGGTGAGACTCAGAGGTTTGGACAAGGTCATATAATGACATTTTGAGAGGAGATTGGTGTAATTGTTTGATCATTGTATGATGGGTGACCCCATAGAAATAGGGTATGTGGGTCCCGAATGGTAATTCTTGGTGCGGGTGTAGATGGTATATTGGGCACAAGATTGGTGGATGGGCTAGTTTCTTTCTCCTTTCCTTTTTCTTTCTAGGTACGAGTGGCAATGCTAACCATATTAATATGGGGTGAGGGAGAAGTGAGCCATGATAGGTGTAGTGATAGGATAGGAAATAGAATGAAGGAAAATGTTTTTGTGAAAGAAGTTGGGTGTAGTAACATTTAGGCGGAGGTTTGGCTAACTCTCTTATGTAGACCATATTGATCTTGAATTTTGGAGGTGGATAAAAAGGTTGTGGAGGTGGAGATGAAGGTCATTAAATAGGTAAGGGGTGAGGGTGTTTGGTGAGAGGTGAAGGTGGAACATGTTCCTCATCTAGAAGATCATCATCATTAAAGTTTTCTTTAGGAGGAAAGAGTTGGAGAAGAACGGTTTTTAGAGCCTTACAATTTTCTACATCATGCCCTAACACACAATGATAGGCACAAAAAATTTATATCATCAAAACCTGTTGGTTTAGGTTTGATTGGGTTGTAAGGTCTAAGTAGTGGCAATGTGATGACAGAGGTCTCTAAAATATTTGCTAAGATGTTGGCATAAGATCTTGCAAATGGATCACAATGTGAAGTAAGTGTGGGACGAGATGGAGGTTTGAATGATTTGTGTGGGAGAGGTGCTGCAAGAGGTGGAATTAGAGGTGGGGTATATTTGACCACTGGTTTGATAGGTAGTACTATTTTAGGCTTGGGTTGTACCATCTTGGGTAAAGGCATAGTAGATGAACTAGCGATAGAAGGTGTTGTAGGTTTGACTACCTCTTTGGAGGGTAGTTGGTTTTTCAACTTTGGTTGCACCTTCCTAGGTAAAGGTGAAGATGGCGTGCATGATGTAGAAGGGAAGTAAGATGGCAGAAGAGGATGGGTTATCCAAGGTGATAATGGAGGTGCGGTGAAGGTTTTTGGAAGAGGTGAGGTGGAGGGTATTGGTTGAAGAGTGGGGAATACCATAGGTAGGGACGAGGCTACCTGTAAGTGTTGAAGTTATAGGTGGTAAAAAGGTGTACATTGTGTAGGTAATTTAGGTGTAATAGAGGCTCATGATGAGGATGTGGGTTGTTATATTTTTAGTTTACCTTGGGTAAGAAGCTGTTTGGCCAAGGTGGATGGGTGAGGTCCTAGGATGGATGGAAGTGGTGAAGGTGACAAAGGGGTAGTAGGAGAAACTGATGTATGCGGCCTAGAAGGTTGGGTCTTCCTTTTAGGTGGAGGAATAGTTTTGCGTGGGTTTTTGAAGATGTGGATAAATCATATTTGATAGGAGGATGAAATAGACTTGATGTTGGTATGACTCCCAATGTGGTGATGGTTCTAGATGTGGGGAAGGTGTAGGTGCAGGTAGGTTCTTAGGCATAGGAACAAGTTTGATTGTTGGTAAAGGTTTAGGTGTAGGTGAGGGTGATGAAGAAGAGGTCGTTACAATAGGCTTGGGCATGGTTGTTTTAGTTGTCTGAAATACCTTTGGATAAATCATAGAGGTATCAATAGATGAAATTTGCATTTGAGTTTAAAAAGGTAGCCGAAGGTGTCCCCAAAGCATGGAATTATTAAAATAGTCTAAGTAGTTAGCCAGGCATGAAAACAACATTGTTGTAGGAGGAGATGATGTTGATTTAGTAGTAATCCTTGTAAAGTATGTCTATGAGATAGGAATTGATTGGCTTTAGACTATGTAGGTAAGAGAGCCAAGAGAAAATCAATAGGATCTTGGAAGGATAATGGAGAATTGTCACCTGTGAAGAAAGTAAGCGCTTCTAAAGGATCTCTGATGGGTAGGGGAGATAATGAGTGGGATGAGGTAGGTTCCTCTTTTGGTGGAGAGGAAGGTGAGCATGACTCTCCCATGGGTAGGAGAGTTAACACCACAGGTTGTTCATTAGGTTGTAAGGTGAGTGGTGAAACGACATTGGCAGATATTGTGGACTCCTCCGTGGGTAAAGGAGCTCATGTAAGAATATCCTCGATAGATGGGATAGGAGGAAATTGAAGAAGGGTTGGTATGACTTTGAAAACAACATGAACTTCATGGACATTATTTTCATTAGTCGAAGGTTTGCTATTTTAGTTAGATGATGGGGTGTGATTAGAAAATGGATTCTTTAAGATATGCAAGTTCTGATTAGCCGGTGCATTCAGGTTGTCCAAGATGAGATCTTTGTTGTCTAACATTTCTTGGACAATGTTTTTGAAGGTTATACAATTACCATCACTATGACCTTTAACACAATGATAGTTGCAGTAATCATGTTCCTTGTACCATGCAGGCATAGGATAAGTAGGGTCAAAATTAGTATGTGGTTTGATGGGTGGAAGAGCAATTGCTTCAATTTTAGAATTTTTTCTAAAACCGATGAATAGGGCTCTCTTATGGGAGTGTACTTTCGTTGCTCCCACTGAACTGGAAAGCTTGAACGGGAGAAAGGTTGGAAGAAGGTTTTGATTGATTAGATGGGTGAGATGGGCCAACTTTTAAAACTACTGCGTTGGCTAGATCCTTTGGCTTTGGAATAATTGTTTTAGGTTTTGGAAGAGGAAGAGGCATTGTTTGACTTGAATGCAACATTTTGTTATGCAATTGAATTTTCTTCTCTTCTATGGCATGAATTTCAAGTTTTCTAGCCATGGTGAATGCTTCATCAAATGTATAGAAGGTTTGGACTTGGAGAGTTGGTGAGATGTGCCTAGAACAATCCCTGGTGAACTCTATAAGCTCGGTTTGAGGTAGTTAGAATATAAGTTGGTTGATGAGGCTTCGCAATGAGTGAAGAAATATATGATAGATTCGTCTTTGTATTGTTGTGTTGAGTACAAGTTGGTCATGGTGACCTTCTTGATGATATTGATCGAAAAATGGTCTAGGAAGGCTTGAGCGACTTGGTTGAATGAGTAAATGGAATTTCAAGGTAAACCACTATACCAATCCAACATAATTCATGTCAAGGACATTGGGAATTTCCATAAGAGTAGACCATCATCATGAGCGATTAGATAACACCCATGTTTGAAAGACCGCAAGTGTTGTTGCGGGTTCTCTTTGCTATTAAACTGATTGAATTTGAGAATTTCCCAATGTGTAGGGTATGAATGAATGGGAATAGATAGATGAATGGGCTCATTGAAGATTTTTCATATGCTAAAGAGTTGTAGAGCCAAAACCAATGCTTCGATGTTTGCATATTTTCCATCATCATTTTAATAAGGTCATTGGTAGGTTGTGATGATTGGGAACCCTGTGTAGTATAAGGGGTAGATGGTGAATGTATGATGAGGAAGGCATCCCAATATATGGTGGTGCCAAGAATGGGAACTGTGAGGGGGAATAGATGCAGGCGGAAAATATCCCAAATAGGTGATAAACAAGATAGGGGGTTATTGGTGATATGTGTAAGTAGGTGGGGTGGATGTAGCAATTCTTGTAGTGATTGGAGGTAAAGACTGTGAGATGGAGAGGATGATGTTTTGGAATGGAGTATGGGTTCTGACACCATGGGTGGTTGTGATGCAATAGGTATATATGAGGTGGCGGGTGCAGATGGGGATATGCTCAAGGTGGATGATGAAGGAATGGTTGACACCATGGGAGAAAATGATGTCAAAAGTGTGACCGATGCTATAGGTGCCATAGATATTGATGATGTGGGGTCAAGTTGGGATACTATGGGTGGTAAAGTGGAAGAAGGTAAGGCCGAGCTAGTACTAGCCGATGCAAAAGTGGGTGTGAGGGTAGGAGGAATGGACACAGGCATGTCGTATACTAGTTGTCCTGATGAATCTTGAGTGGATGAATGGGTGAGATAATATTGTAAGGCAACGGGGTTTTGGTTAAGGAGTCTTACAAACTCCTTGTCACCGTAATTGATGATAATGGGCTGAGTAGGATCCATAGGTGATAGGATGGAAGGTGGCTATGGTCTAGGCAGGAGCGGCTAAAGGCTTTCGTGGAATATAATGGCGTTGGCTTGAATACGATTCAAAACCATGTGATTTGGCATAGGCTTTACAATCTGCTCTATGTAAATGACACATAAAAATAGAAGGAATGGAGAAAAATAGTACCAGAAGGTGAAAACTAATGTTGTTTTAATAAAAATTTAAAACACAAGCAGAAACGATGGTTGGGTTAACCGATGACGCTGATAAAGGGTGACCGATACCGGTTGCTGCGGAATAATCAAAATTTTGATAAATGTGATAATAAATGATGAAAATGAGACAAAATCTAGATATGACAGCGATTTCAAAGGTCCAGATGTATGATGATGTATCTGAGAAACCCCAAAAAGAATAGAAATGGGATGAGTGTTGTTTTTTCGAAATAACCAAAAAAGTAGAAACTCGACAACGATTAGGTAAGCCAATGATGACGGTCGAGATGTAAACTGGTGATGGTCGTTGGACTGACATCGGTCACTATGAAATTTGAAAAGATGAGGAAAAATGGGATTTAGTGACTTAGATCAAATAGAATACCAACCCAGAAACCTGAGTATGGTAATGATGAACCCTGACACACTCAAAAACAGTCAAAATACACCAACTATGATTGTGGAGCATGAAAGGAAGAAAATAAATGGATAAAATGACCTCTCAACTCGAAACAAAAATCAAGTAAAAACTAAGAAACATGAAATCCTATTGGTGAATTTTATGTTTTAGCTTATGTTATTTAGGACTGACTTGTGAATAGAATAGAGTTTTTGGTTTGATAGAAGGTACCCTATGAAAAGCCAAGAACTAAGGATGGTTTCAGGTAAAGTTTTGGGGGCGATCCTTTCTCTAAGATAATGACTGGATAGAGAAACCATCGGGTGCCCACTGTCAATCCTTTGATCATGTGATCATTGACAACTTCTAGGTAGGATGATGTTTAATAAGATGTGTGAATTATTTAAGTGGTTTGGTATAGGCGAAGTGTGCAAAGTGAACTATGATTTTATTAGTCAACATTCACTAGGCATGACTTCCAGCGTATAATTTTCCCTCAATTAATGTGAGCTACAATACAACAAAGCTAAATTAAATGCAAATGTTTAAATCCTAAATCCACAATTAGGTTTGATATAACAAATGGAGAACACGAAGAGGAATTTTCTTTCACTAATGCAATCTGATAGAAAAAAATCCGTGTTCTTTTTAAAGCACCAAAAAAATGATTTATTTTAGACAATAGAAAGAAGGAGAATATTCCAGAGAAGAAAATTAATGTGAATACTTTTCAAAGGGAAATAAACACACAATTTTTACCTAGGAATGAACAAATGCAACAGAACCCCTGATGGGTCCCACCGTGCATGCCAAAATGTTTCACCGAATTCTTAGTAGATTAATGAAACAAATAAGGGTAAATAGGCCAAGGAGGAATAATTATTGTCACGTGGTTGATGGTTGAGTGCATGCGCTTCTGATTTCTGATCCAAACTGATTGTGTGAGCTTCCTTTTGGCTAGGAGGAACTACTACGAAATACAAAGCAAGACCACAAAACATAGTTAATAGCAAAAGGTTAGTGGATTTCCTAGCATGTGAGCTAGATCTAGGAAGTGTGATACTTCCTTGATGGTTGTCAATCCACTGATATATATAATTCAATATAAAACAAATGAACATGCAAATAAAATAATATAATGTTAGTGTTTTGATTTAGGTATCTCAGATTACTATCAATGTCAATCCAATTAAATGATTTAATAATTAAAACCGAAGTTACTAGGTCGGAGTTGTAGGTTCTACTTTGGTGGTATGAGGGTCACATGTTGGAGTCCGGGGTAAGGGGTGGGAAAGTTTGATTGGTTTTGGGGTGAGTGGGGATCTTTCTGGTTTGAGGTAGTTTACTGACACGAGACTGATGTTGGTTAGGGTATGACCGACGATGATTAAGGTATGACTAATGATGGTTTAGGATGATCGATCTCGGATTCTTGTGGGTAATGGCAGAATTTTAAAGCAAGTGTCAAGGCTCTTTGTGTGTCTACAAAAATAGATGGGAAGGTCTATGACGAGGTTACGAGATAAGTTATTAGGCTTGGGTGAGGTTTTTGTGAGGATTTTGGGGTGTTAAGGTCTATTTAATGAAAGTATGACAGAGGCACACTAACCAATGTTGGTCTTGTGGTGATCGGTGAAGAGGAAACTAACGATGATTAAGATAACCAGCATTGGTAGGGGAAATAAGGTAAAATTTGATAAAAGGTGATTTTGGGCTTCTTTGTGATTACACAAAGAGTGAAGGGGATTGGTTGGGTCCGTAATAAGGTAAGGAGAACTCAAGAAATTATAAAGGTTAGGTATGAAGAGCTAAAAGGTTGTGGGTGGTTGGATAGGTAGATGGACAGGAAGGTGGGGATGGAGGAATGCAAGGAAGAACAATATCTAATAACAAAAGATAAAGAACACATTAATTAATTACGTTTTGATGTAAAATCAAATGTAATTACTTGTATTTGCAAGCTGTTTGGTGAAGGAAGGTGATGGTCGATCTGTGAAGAACTTGGTGGTCAGTGCCACGGAATTACTTCTGGAGTGCTCCTGTGAATGCCAATGCCTTGGATCAGTCTCAGGTACTTGCTTGGGCCTCTAGCTGAATGTATTCTATCATTTTGATGCTAAGAAAAATATGGTTCGTGCTTGAATGCAGATAGCTCTCTCCAAAACTCCAAGTGACCAACCCGAGAAAAAGGTTACAAAATTGTATAAATGGTAACCGATGATGGTTACGATGACTAGCATCGGTTGTGGGTTAACTTAAGGCATCGGTAAGGCGAAATCATCACTTTACCAAAAATAGTAGATCTTGGCTATTTTTGGTATGCTCTTCTTGTCATTTTGGGTCTCAAGTGATGGTTAGCGCTTAGATAAGTGGGAGTGTTGTTGGAGAAGGAATAGGAATTTAATGTTAGGGTTAGACTAAGTCCCAATTGGTTAAGATAAGTAGAGACTAAGTCTTAGTTAATTAATAGGCTAAGAATAAGTCCATGGTGAGGTGTCTAGGTGATGTGGCTGGGTGAGGTGTAAATTAACCTAATTAAAGTAATTAAATTAATAAATAATGTGAGGATGGGAATTAATTCAATTGTAAGTAATTAAATTAATATGAATGTGGGGTAAAGGGGTCATGGTTAGGTGAACATGTTATGTTAACTGATTGAAAGGGGACTAAGGGGAGTGTGACCCAAATTTGGTGTCTACAGTACTTACCCTTACAAATTTTGCTATGGTAAAGAATATAGGATTTCTTTGTCAGTTGAATTGGCTTCACTCGAATTGGCTCAGCAATTGGAATTTGAGGGTGCAGGTCAAAGAGAAATCAGAATGGAAAAACTAGTTGAGATTTAAAAACTAAGAAATTCTACCATGATCAGGTTAGAACAACATAAAAAATCAACCAAGCAGTGGTTTGATAGGAATGCTAGAGCTCAGACATTCAATGTTGGTGACTTAGTCTTAAAATTTGATGTTGACAGAGATAAACTGGGGAGACACTCTAAGTTTGATGCAATTTGGAGAGGGTCATAAATCATCATTTCTTGCAATGAGGCCAACTCTTTTGATTTATCTGAACTTGATGGAAATGTATTAGAAATCTGAGTATATGAGATTTATCTCAAGCATTCCCATTAAGTTGTTTTGTTGCATCTTGTACATAGTAGATTGGTTTTTAATTCTTCCAAGTGCTTATAGCACATTCTTTTTTTAGTAGTGTAGTTTTCCTTTCTCTAAGTTTTTTGCAAATTGTTTTGTTATCTATGGGTAGCCTTTCCATTGCACATTGTTATGTGTAGGATTCGAGAGAAGTATGTGGTGAGAATAATTTCAAATTTTAAGGATCAGTTGCAATATCTCACAAAACCAAATGCAGAGAAGTTAAAACCAGATACGGGGACAGTTTCGAATGTTCATTAATTTTTTCTAACATATTAGTTTCAGGGTAGACAAGTTTTCTCTTTGTTCCTCCCTTGGAAAAAATTTCAATTATTGGGGTAATTATAAAATGGCATATCTTCATACCTAAGAAATCAACTTTCAAGAGTATTCCAAGTAAAACGTGAACAAAATTCAAATCAAGCTTGCATGCATTTGAGGTTGGGAATTTTATTGCTCAATCTATCATGGTTTCTAGGAAATTGTGATGGAATTTCAGATTCAAAAAAAAATTCCACTCTCATAAAACTTAATTCAAAATAATTTTATAATGAGAATGATCAATTCAATTAATGACATATCAGCTCCAAATTCAGGAAGTACTTCAGGAAGATTCTAAAAGGAACAATAACCAGATCGTACCAATCCAAGAAATCAAATGTTGATCAAACACCATGATCAATAAGATAAAATAAATTCACCAGAATAACTTTAATAAAACCTTTGTAAACAAATGAGCAACAACAAAATACGGACAAATCCGAATATATGAATGCAAAATGAAACTTACGGATGGATTTCAACATCAATCTCCGCTCCGATACAATAAAAGGAATGATAATCAAATCATACCAATCCAAGAAACCAGATGTTAATCAAACACCATGATCAATAAGATAAAAGAAATTCATCAGAATAACTTTAATAAAACCTTTGCAAACAAATGAGCAAAAGTAATATCATATATTATTATGGAACTCAATGAAATACAATGAGAATGGGCCTTGCTTATATAGGTAAGGAATAACAATCTAAGAACCAGTCAAGGTTGTAGATCAAGCCATAAATCAAGGAAATAACTAGTCATCAAAGAACTAGTCAAGACCATAGATTTAGGAAAGAACTAGACATCAAGGATCTAGTCAATACCATAGATCAAGGAAAGAATTATACCTAACAACTAGATAATATCCCCCTAATATCTAAATAAATAAAAAATAAATATCCACACACATAAGTGGGTGAGGATAAATACAATAAAGGTAAATAAAGTACCTAGGTGAACATGAGCTAAGGTAAATACCTACTCTAATGATTCATGGGTGATAAATTCAAGTTTTAGATCAATTTTCAAATTATCATTTGACTCCATGCCTAATGGATGCTTCAAGGCTATTGATCTCTTCAATCTAGTAGGAAGATTACCCCATTAAGTCACCAAACTGTTATCCAATTTTGCGCCCCTTGCAAATTGGTCAACTTAACATCTTTAGACAAATGTAGTATTATTGAGCCTCAAGGAGGATACTAGAGAGAACATGTAAATTTCATGATTTGGGGCAAGTGCAGTCATTCTAGGAATCCCTCTCCTTCTCTGTGGGCCTTAAAAGTCTAGACACTTAGAAAAAATCATCAAAATTGGGAAAATTAAGCTTAATTGGCCAAATCAGCTTTTTATGGAAAAAGAGGAACATTCCTCCTATTCCCGCATTACCACATTATCTCGCATTGAAGGTTGGGATAGTGTATTAGAGGCGGATCAAGTTTTTGGGGCAAAAAAAAAATAGTTATTATGGGCCATCAGTTCCCTACATTATAAAATCATCCACAAGAGGATTTTGGGGAATGAAGTGGAGGTGGTGTAGTGCGAGATGAAGTGGCCTCCAACAGAACAAATGGAATGGTTCCGTTGGGTCCTTGGTTCTCCAAAATGGTAGTTTGGTTGACTAATAGAATTGGATAACAGAACAACAAGGAAATGGACTAACAAAGTGGAGTGGGGAAATAATGTTGTAGGCAAAGTGAATGATGTGGGCACTAGTGGAAAGGGTGTATTTATTCCACAGTTCCACCCCAAACTTGAATCTCTACCACACATACGAACTAATGACCATTGTGGGTAAAATAATCCCCGAGAGGGAACAAATGGAATAGTTCCACACTTTTACAAGATCATTGATCATAAAATGTCTCCACACCAAGTACAAGAAATTAATGCGGATTGTGGAGGCCCGTATGTAACGATGCATGACCATCTCGATCCCTGAACTTCAAATGATCATAACTTTCACCCAGAGCTCAAATTTCTCAAATTTGGTATAGTTGAAAGCTATCATCATCCTCTAGACCAAAAATATTAGACTTCTTAATTTTAGTAAGGTTTGGTGAATTAAATAGGAGAAATATTCTCCATCATTAAAAATAAGCAGATTCAATGTAGCTCAACTACTACATTTGATAAGTTATGGTGCTCATTCTTTCTCCTACAAACAAGGTACTATTGGGGAATTACCTTAAAAGGTTTCCCATGCATATTTTCAGACATTCAATACATGTTGTTGGTGGTTGAAGGTGGAAATATGAGTTTCCCTCTCTTTTCCCTCCTCTTTTATTCCCATCTTCTATATATTGTAAAATGATGTTCATTTGTAATGTTGGATACTCTTAGAATGCAAGGGCATCATTTCAAAGTGTTACATAAGTGTTCTTGAGTTTTAGGCCATAGATTATGATTTTTCAATGTGCTTATACCTTCTTCCTCCATTGCAATGATGATATGTGCATCTACTTAAGGAAATAAAATTAATGTTTATGGTTATTTTGCTTCCCTGGATGGTGTTTTATTGTATTTTCTTGCCTCTTCATTTACTTACAGGTATGTTGTGCATGTTTCTCCACCTTGCAGGGTTTATTTCTATTGTGCATTATGTGAAAATGAGATTTTGAATGATGTTTTATACTGTGGTTCTCACATCTACCCTCTCCTCCTTTATTTTATCTCATTTTCCCTCATTTGAGAGTATATGTCCTCTTGTTCTTGGTGTTATCAGCTCCCCTTAGTGTAGGATTTCAGTTTTTGCATATCCTTCTCACCCTAGTGTCTTGGAATCATGGAGTAAGTTAGATAACTACATTTCCATTCTTATGAATAGTTTTAGTAGTAGGAATAAGTAGAGGAAATGACCTTCTTGAGAGGTTTGTCTCGGTCTGCAAGTCCCACAACTTGGAGTTAGTCCCATGTTGCATAAAATCCCTAGATTATTCGATTTAGGACGGCTGCAATTTTGAGCTACAACAATATCTTTCAATATCCAATAGCATATCATTAAGTTGCATAGGATCATGTGTGTTTCACTTGGGCGCGTAGATTATTTGACCAATAAGTAAGTGAAACTTTCCAGGACAATATTTCTCCATACTTATTATATTTCCTTTTCTTAAACAAGAATTTTTGTATCTACTCTTCCTAATTAATGAGATTCTATACTTGTTATGGAGGCAATGCGTCCTCTACCTTCTCTTTGAATTTTTGCACATGAATTTCCCGAGCAATCGTCTTTAGTTTTGTATCTCGATATCATCAAAATGATAACCTATACTTTATCCATTGATTTAATTTTCTAGTCGTTTTCCCACCACTATTGTATATGCTACAAACTCAAATCTCTCATAACTCCTTTCTCATGAAAATATTTAATCTAGAAGTTATCAAATAACTCATCCAATTTTGAAATTTTTGTATCTATCTCCATACTTAGCTCAAAATATTATGTTATCATTTCCTTATGATTTAGTGCATCAACCTCTTATATTTCTATGCCTTCAAATATTGCAACACATATTTTTCACTTCTTAACCTCACCTCGGTAAGCTCATTCCTATGTTGAAATATCACCACTATTAGGCCTCAATTATTCACCTCTTTATACTAAGTATCTAGCTCCATTATAGATTATTTCCTCACTTCCTAAATTTTAACACATGGTTATGCTTGAGGCATGGTCTCGCATACACATAGTTTCTCCAAACATATGGTTTGAATCTAGTCCACATTTATCCAAAGGAATTATCTTTTCCACATTCTCAATGTCCAAAATCTCAAGTCTCCCTTGTTTGATTTGTGTGTTAAATTTTATAAACTTTTTTAGATGGATCCATTCTATGTTAGCTCTCTCTTCCTTTCCCCTCATAATGGTTAGCTCATTAAAGGTTTGATCTACATTATCAAAAATCCATGCATATCATTTTGTATGTTTATCATCATAAACTATAACTGAATAGTGTTTATTTTATGTTAATTAAAAATATGAGAGCATCTTCTCAAACCATCTTTGGTTTCATTTTATTCTTTGTTTTCTACTTTTGCACATACCAATCCCATGTGTTGATATCTTGAATGTATGGTCATCATCATAATGTTTCTAAACCATATCTAGGAACTCTTATGCCATTCCATTCAATATCTTAAATATGTTTGTAGACATTAGAAAATGCACCTTGTAAAAAGGTCTCTTAAGCCAAAAATAGTAAAACATGATAAAACACAATAATCCCTAAAAATCAAATAACCCCACGAGAAAACTCAAAAAGATAAAATCCCACAAAATTGGTGATAGAAGACACATCATAAAACATTTACTCATCCTCATCTACTCACATTTAATCTTTTCACATCCCTATATACACTTAATCTCTCCACGTACCCATTTGCATCTCAATGCACAATGGACCCCTATCATCTTAACCATCTATGCAAATTACACCTATATCCATTCCAATATTTTTGTACCTCAAACCTATAAAATAACACTCACCCCCATTTCACCCTTGACTCTTTTTGCAATTGTGATGTTATCATAGTGTTATTTCTTCCTTTCTCACATATATTTATTCACAAGTCATTAGAGAGGTAAATTTGGATCACAAAGGACTGGAACCCATGACACAACTATTTTGGTGAAATTTTAACACTTGTATTAATCGTGGTTGTGATTGTGTGGAGACCTTCGTGCAATTTTTGTCGATCGTAATTGTGGTGGCATGTGACTCATTTAGGTATAAAAATTTGTTTTCATTTATCATTTTGTCATTTCATTTCATAAAATATCTTTGATTACCTTAAAAGGGTTAGGGATCTGATTGTGGAAATTTCATTAATCTGAAAAAACTTACATTTTCCTACGGTGTTGTGATTTACATATTTAGATTTAATTTTTGGAAATTTAACCCACTATATTCATTGAAATAGCCCTATAACATCCCTCTCTTATTCAATAGAAGTAACATGAGCCCATATTATTTAATAAACACGATTTGAGTTAATTTGATTGATATATCTAACACTTTTTCAAGGTGTCTCAAAATCCAAGGATATATTTTGGCAACCATGGTGGGGATGATCTTTTTATGGGTTAAAACTCTATTTCTAAATCTAACATATTTTTATTATTAGGGTTTTACACTTATTTTACATCATTTTTATTTTTATAGCAATTGTTTATCGCAAATATAACATTTTTCATTCACAAATTTCCCAAAAATATTTGGTTTCGAGACAATCATAGTGTGATTGTCGTGTAATTTTTCTACTCAAAAAAGAAATTTATTTTTTTAATCATTCTATTTATTTACTTCTCTCATCTTAATTTTATATCATTTACCTAACCAATATCATCGTATGTTCTTACCTCTCTCTCACTGCAAGATGACATTGAGAATAACAAATCATCTTTATCTTTAGGGACTAACTAGACTTCATCATTAGGAGTTCATATCTTAGATTCTATGTACTAACGAGATATATAAATATGTGGAAGAATTTTTCATTTTTACTACGTATGAGTTCACATTATTGTGGCTCCTATAAAGTGTGGTGTGTAATTGCTTCTAATACCCATTTCTTATATAACAGTTCATGAGTTAGGAAATTCCATTAACTCCTTAAACAACACTCATGAGGTAGGAAATTCCATTTACAATGAATCTCCACTGAATTTGATCAAGTGAAGTGAGGGAGATTTGACCCTCAATAATACACCTTGGATTGTACTCATCAATTTCACAAAATCGGTCATCATGCACCATTAGGTATATTGAGGACACCTTATAGGATTTCACTTTATAACTTAGCATTAGAGGCTTCCATTAGTTATGCTTGGTATTGTGCAATGTTGGGAACACAACATTATCCAAGATACCCACATGTACCTTTGAGGCATATTAGCAAGATGATAAGCGAGAATACACCTTTTATCACTAATATGAGGGTCATGAATTTATCCTTGTTTTTCCTTGTATTTGTTAAAAAGTATTATAAAAGGAAAAATTGTTGTTAGCATAGATCCTTGGACCATGGCATTAGGACATGTAACATGTTGTAATCTAGACTAAAATCATATTCTTCCAATCTAACAAAGTGTGCATATGATATAACATAGATCAAATACTTGTACACATAAGCTATATAAGGAATACAATTCAAGGAAGCAAGAGACCTCGAATGATAGACAATAATACAAAAATAAACTAGAATACTTATTACTAAATCCTAACACAAAAACAATTCAAAATGAAATGTAATAATTCAATATTAATTCAAATCAAGATCAAGGATCAGCCTTATACATAATGCACTTACATATTATTATACGGTATGAGGAAACTATTAAGTTGGAAGTCCCTTCTTCTTCTTTTCTTCAAAAAAGAGACTCTTCACATTCTCTATCTAATCTTGAAAAGAGTATTACATATTATATACTTTTTTCCTATATGGATTGACATATACATTAGGATTTTATTATACAAAATATGAAATATTATACCTAATCTAAATGCAAGATTGTCATAAATAAATGATGTAATGAAATACAGAAATATACCAAAGCAAGCTAAGCAATAAATAATGAAACCCTAATTATAAAGAGAGGGCGAGAAAGGGTTAGGTCATTTATAGAGTTCGGAGAATGCATAGAGTTAAAAACAAAATAATGTGAAGCATTGAACTTCACGTTGAAGTTCGAGAAATTATTCTGAACTAGAGGA
This sequence comes from Taxus wallichiana var. yunnanensis, assembly GCA_018340775.1. Lineage (NCBI taxonomy): Eukaryota > Viridiplantae > Streptophyta > Pinopsida > Cupressales > Taxaceae > Taxus > Taxus wallichiana. The sequence goes on along the minus strand of CM031243.1, from coordinate 571,986,740 downwards.
GCAGGTGGATTGGAGAACCTAGATAGGGATAGGGGCATCCGCGGGTGCCCTAGGCCTATTTTTAGGTGCCTAGGTCTACATAAATGCTCAAAAAACCTCCTCTAAGGTGTCACAAGGTGTTTTCCTTTAGTCTCCTTTGGTCTCTCCGAGGTTGCATTAAGATCATTGAGCTTGTTGTAAACTCCGCAATGAAGAATGAACCTACAAAACCCTCAAACAAACATCAAATCCTAAAAATAAAGATGCAAAATGAGGGGTCGGACTATCCTCAGCTGTCACAATGGTGAAATTATGACTAAGTGTTACACTATATCTTATACCCAATGTATTTATGTGTGTGTGTGCGGAATTGTGCCCTAGGTTTCTCTTGTGCTAGTCACACTTGGATAACAAACAAGTAGCTAGATGTAGAATGTAATAAATGTGTGTATGGAATAGAATGAAATTCCCTCCTATGAAGTGTGATGTAGAAAACCAACCCTTGTGTCCCTTATGATGGAGATAGATGCATGACACCTTAGGTAGTGATAGATAGTGCTTAATTATTGGTCCTTGTTGTGATTACATAAATTTAAATTTATATGATTCCCTTGCTTGAATTTCATAACCAACTTGTTATCCATATTTCACCCTGGTGAAATATTAGATCAAATCATGACCCCGCTTGAAGAAACCCGAGAAAAATCATCCAGATCCTACAAATGTTAGGAAACAAGAGATAAAATATGTAGAATAATCCCTTACAAAATCGCAATAGTAGAAACTAATATGCGAGAAAATATTACTGAGATCTAAAATAAAAGTGTAGAATAAATAACACAACACAGAGAGACAAGACTTAATGTGGTTCACCCAATCTAGGCTACGTCCACAAGAATCACTTGCTTAGATTTTATTACAAGCCTCCACTCTCTCAATACAATACCCAGATCCGTTTGGAGCTATGCTCAAAAACTCTCTGAAATTCACACCCGAATTCAAAGCACATCGCAATACATTTTCTTATGTATCTATCATATGCATAAGACCATATAAATAAACAATTTCTTAATCAGTTTCATACAAAAATGTGGGTATCAAAACCATGGGCAAAAACCGTGGGCATCAAAAGAATGGGTACCAAAAACCATGGGCCCAAAAACAGCCCATAACGGTTACCCATTACCCATGGGTTAATAAACCACCCATGAAAATTTGCTTCAAGGGCTTCACCCCAAGCCCCCATCAATCTGGGGCTTCACCTCCCAAACCCCCTTGACCCGCTCACCGGCAAGCGAGACCTCCGTAAAAATACCTGAGTGTAACACATAGAAGGTGTACCACACTCTAACATGAAAATAGACTCCACAAACATAACAATCTCCCACTTGGAGACTGATTTCCACTGAGCAAGCTTCTTAACCCTTCACTGTCATCCACAAAGGCCAACCAAAGCTGAACATAGCTTTAGTTTATCCCTTGTGACCACCTTGGTCATCATGTCTGTAGGATTCTAACTGGTATGAATCTTCTCCAACTTCAACTTATCTTCTTCCAAAGCTGTCCTGATGAAGTGATAGCTCAATTGTATATGCTTCATCCTATAGTGGAAAGAAAAGTTCTTAGATAGGTGTATAGCACTCTGACTATCACTATGCAGCTTACATTCCTTCTACTTATGCCCCAACTCTTCAAGTAATTGTTGTAACCAAATCATCTCTTTTCTTGCCTCTTTGGCAGCAACATACTCAGCCTCCGTGGTTGATAAAGCCACCAACTTCTATAGTTGTGAAATCTAGCTCACTGTTGTCCCACCTACAGTGTAAATATAACCTGTCGTGCTCCTCCTGCTATCAACATCTCCAGCCATGTCTGAATCTACATAACCACGTAAAGTGGTGTCTGATCCACTATAGCACAAAATTGTCCCCATGGTCCCTCTCAAATACCGAAGGATCCACTTTACTACTTGTCAATGCTCTTTACCTAGATCACTCATAAATCTACTCATAGATCCCACTGCATGGGAAATATCAGGCCTAATGCACACCATAACATACATCAAACTGCCAACCATTGATGAGTAAGGTACCTTGGACATCTGTTTTATTTCCTGCTCTGTCTTGGGACACTGCTCCTTTGATAACTTAAAATGGCCTACCAAAGGAGTCCCAACCGGTTTAGCATCCTGCATGTTAAACCTATCCAATACCTTCTTAATGTACTCTTTATGAGATAAATTTAGCTTTCATTCCTTCCTATCTCGAGTTATCCTCATACCAAGGATTTGTCTAGCTACCCCCAAATCCTTCATATCAAAGGATTCACTTAATGTTTCTTGAGTACTTTTATTTCTGCATACTTTTACCTGCAACCAACATGTCATCAACATACAAACACGGGATAATATAACTTCCATCCTCAAATTTCTTTTTATACACACAATGGTCAGAATGACATCTAATATAACCTTGCTCCATCATGAAGCTATTAAACTTCTTATACCATTGACGTGGAGCTCATTTCAGGCCATACAAGCTCTTCTTTAGTTTTCACACCATCTCCTCTTTACCTTTGACTTCATATCCTTCTAGCTGCTGCATATATAGCTCCTCATCTAAATCACCATGGAGAAATACAGTCTTTACATCTAACTATTCTAAGTACAAGTCTTATGCTGCCACTATTCCAAGACCAGTTCTAATAGAAGTCGTTTTTACTACAGGAGAAAAAATCTCATCAAAATCTATACCTTGTTTCTGTGCAAACCCCTTGACCACAAACTCGTCCTTATATCTTTTCTTTCCTCCTTCTTCATCTTTAACTCTGTACACCCACTTGTTCGCAATGCTCTTTTTCCTTCTGGTAGCTTCACCAAATCCCAAGTCTAGTTCTCCATGAGAAAATTATGTTCCTCATCCATGGCTTGCTCCCACTTCTTCTTGGCATCTACCGCATTGCTTCATCAAAGCTCTCTCACTCTCCACTATCGGTGACTAATAAATAATAAAGAGAAGGAGAAAAATGTTCGGAGTTACTTTCTTACCCTAGAAGACCTCCTCACCTTTGTAGGAGTTTGGGGTTCTGTTGAGTAGGTTCCTAAAGTGATTCATGGGTCACTTTCCCATCTGGAAGATCCTCTACCACTGCATATTATTTCTTGGATTCTTCCCTATTTTCCTGTAACTGTTGCTTATACATGACTTTCTCATTAAATACCACATCTCTAGACCGAATGATTTTCTTGTCTTTAATACTCCAACATTTAAATCCAAAGTCATCACCACCATAACCAATAAAAGTGCATTTTTTTATTTATCCTCTAGCTTGGTCCTATCATCCTTGTTAATATGAACAAACACCTCACATCCAAAGACTCTAAGAAATGAGTAATTGACTTTCTTACCGTACCAAGCCTCCTCAGGTATGCCTCCATCTAAGGCACTTGAGGGTCCTCTGTTTATCAAGTACACAGTTGTGCTCACCGCTTCTACCCAAAAATAAAGAGGCAATCTTGCATGTATCCTCATGCTCCTAGCACATTCCATTATTGTTCTGTTCATCCTTTTTGACACCCCATTCTATTCAGTGGGTTCTTGGAACCATCTTTTGCCTGCGGATTCCATTCTTAGAACAATAATCATCAAATTCATTGTTGTAATACTCCCCTCCATTATCTAACCTGAGACATTTTAACTTAAGGCCTGTTTCATTCTCTACTAAGGATTTCCATTTAACAAAAGTACCAAATACATCAGATTTGTTTCTAATACAATAAACCCAAAATTTCCTTGTTGCATCATCAATAAAAGTAACATAATAACTTGAACCCCAAGAGATGATACCTGAGCCGGCCCCCACACATCAAAATGTACCAGCTCTAACTTACTCTCTTTCTTCATAGGTCTAACCTTGAGAAACCTTACTCGCTTATGTTTCCCATATATGCAGTTCTCACAGAAATCCAAACTTGTTTCTATATATCTAGGCAAATTCTTCTTTATGATGTCCATGCCCTTATGGCTCATATGACCAAGCCTATAGTGCCATAATTTGTATCTATACAAGCCACAAGATTACAATCATTAGTACTATCAGTGGTTAAATACAAGGTTCCAACCTTCTTACCTCTTACCACCACAAGAGCACCCTTGGTGACCTTCCAAGAGTCAGCTATAAATATCACAGTACAACCATCACTTCCCAATTGCCCCACCGATATCAAATTTCTCCTTAATGTAGGCACATGTCTAACATCCTTCAATAGCCATGTATTCTCATTCTGCATCTTAACCTAAATAGAACCTTTTCCAACTATACTACAAGGCTCATCATCACCAAGAAAAACATGCCCAAAATCCCTTGAACATAATTAACAAAATAATGCCTATGTTGAGTAGCATGAAAAGAAGCCCCCGAATCTAAATCCCAAGATTCATTAATATTATGCAAAGAAATAATCAAAGCATCCTGGCATACATTACCGATGCCACATTTTCCTCCTTATTTTCTTCTGTTGTTTCTTCTTATCCTGAAGCTCCCAACAATCCTTCTTTGCATGTCCGGACTTTCCACAAAGGCAAAGATACTATCTTGCTTTTGGATTTTGACCTTGCCCGATCCTTTGATTTTCCATGGTTTCCTCTATTCTTCTATCTCCCTATAGTTTCCACTATCAAAGCATTCCTGAAGTAGAAGATTCACAGAGCTTTTTCTTCACATTTCCTCACTTATAATCACCCCTACAAGATCCTCAAACTTCAACTTCGAGTTAAAATTTGGAACCGAGTTGCTTACCACCATTACTGGCTATTCCAACTTTGAGGTAAAAAGCACAAAATTAATAAAGCCCTAACTTCTTCATCAAATTCTATTCAGAATCGAAGCTAGCATATTCACAACCATATTGAAATCATTTAAATTATCTCTCTTGAACCATTCTCGAGACATCTTCATATTAAACAACTTTTTCATTAAAAATATCTTATTAGAGGTAGAGGGTTTTTCCTACAACTTCCTAATGCATCCATCAGCTATTGTATTCTTTTCCTTTGAAACATTAAATAATACCGAAGATGCAAGACACAGTCGGATCATTCCAAGTGCCTTCCGATCTAACAAATCCCATTCCACATCTGTCATACTCGATGGTTTGTTCACCTTCTCAGATAATGGAGTATAAAGATCCTTCTGATAAAGGTAATCTTCCATCTGCATCTTCCAAAGACTGAAATTCTTCCCATTGAATTTATCAACCCTAGATCTTCCATCATCTACCATAGCTCCCACTCGAGCTAAAAACTTTCCCTACGATTCAACACTTCAGCAAACCAAACCAGGCTCTGATACCAATTGTTAGGGAATAAGAGATAAAATATGTGGAATAATTCCTTACGAGAATCACAACAAGTAGAAACTAATATGCGAGAAAATATTACGAGATCTTAAATAAAAGTGTAGAATAAATAACCCAACATGTAGAGAGACAAGATTTAATGTGGTTCACCCAATTTGGGCTACGTCCACCAAGAATCACTTGCTCAGATTTTATTACAAGCCTCCTCTCTCTCAATACAATACCCGAGATCCATTTGGAGCTATGCTCAACAAACTCTACATTTCTACATCTTAAATCCATCCTCCAAGTTATAGGTAGGCAGAACTATAAAATAGTAGGGTTAGACAATAAGGATCAATGCTACAAAGAAGCCAGAAGAAGGAAGAAAAAAGTGAAGATTCGAAGTCCTCGGGCTCGAATTGGTTCAGAAAAGGGAAAAAATGACTAAGTATGGAGGAAGAAGTGGAAAGGGCCACGTGCCTTAACGACGTTGTTTTAAGGGTGAATCCAAAAGGAGAAGTCCAAACTTGCACCAAGCTTCCACATGTCTAAAGTCCCCAAAATTTGTGGGGCGTTGAAAAGTCTTCAAATTTGAGAGAAAAATGTGCAGTGTGTCGGCTTGGCACAAATTCACAAAGGACCCAGGGGAAAAAAATCAAACAAACTTGCTAGACCCTCCACATAGCCAAGGGTCAAACAGGGTCAAAAGGTGGGCTTCGAAATTGGTTAAGTATAGAAGTGCAAGCGGAGAGTGTGCGTGTCATCCTGGTGCATTTCCAAGAGTCAGTCCCAGGAAGAAACCCAAATGAGCGTGAGGCTGCCACGTAGCTCAAAGTCTAAAAAGTAAGAAGGACCATTGAACAGTCCACAAAGTAGTGGAGGTAGACAAGTGTCAACCCGATGCTCCTCCAAAGGAAAACTTTGGGTTGGATTTATAAACATGCGTGGTGCCTCCACGTGTCCTCAAAAGGGGGCGAGTTAGTTGAAAAGTCAAAACATTAATAGGCTGGTGGAGGCTTCCAAGTGTCTCAACAATGTTGATTCAAGGGTCAAAAGGAGAGAAGGTTCCCAAGCAAGCGCCAGGGTGTGACGTGTCCCAGGGAAAGTGGGGAGTTGGGGAAAAGGTTAGTTTTTCACCCTTTGCCTTAAAAGGGGTAAAAGTTATAAAAAGACCCGTGACTCCACCCAAGAGGGAAAAAGTCAACATATAAACCCAAGTCAAAGCCAAGGTGGGGGCGTCGGGGAGAAAAGTGAAAATTTTCCTTTTGTCCAAAAGGCATAGAGGTAAAAATGGAAACACATTTCCCATTGACCAAAAGGAGCCACGTGTCAGATGGAGTTTGGGCTTGCGAGAGGTTTTGAGTTTTTACATTTTTTGCGTAAAAGACTAAAAGGTAAATTGTGGGCCTATGGACCTGAATTTTTATCCCAATCTGGCTGCCACGTATCCCAATCAAAAGAGGGACCCATTTTCAAGTTATTTTCCTGCTTATTTGTATAGAATCGATGTAAAACTTCAAAAGGGCATATCTTTCGACTCAGGGCTTGAGAGATTGTGAATATGATATCGTTGGAAAGATCTCGACCTCATCTATGCCATGGAGTCTAAAACTTTAATTTTTGAGAGGGTAGGTGGAAGAAAAATGGAGAAACATCTTCGAGCTTTCAATGCAGGATCATCAGTCTCAACAACCAGATCGGATTCGATCTATTTCCGTCATTTCCTCTTCCTTCAAGGCACTTGAATGAGGATCGATGTAGTAAAGATGGATTTGAGGGGCAGATTTTAGTAGAAAACATTAACAGTGGTGGTTGAGCTTCGACCCGCATGTTTTCCACTTCTCTCTCCCTTTTTCTTCTCTCAGATCGATTCTATAAATACGGGGACATGATTCATTGTAAAGGGTTGGATATTCTTAGTTTTGCAGGCTCCCTTCTCCTTCTAGCAAAGGATTTGTGGGGTTCAAGCCTTCTTTTAAAATTGTAATACGTTTCTACCTTTTGGCTATTCTGTAATGAACTGTATCAATCTATTAGAGCAATAAAATACGTTTGTGATCGATCTCAGATCCTTCTTGTTTCTTTTTCTTCTATCTCTAGTCTCTCGTTACAGATCTGGCTATCTGTGTTTGTTTATTGTATGCATTTTATTGGTTTGTGTCAAAGGCAAACTAAGTATTCATCATTCCTTTGGTGCATCACCTGGTAGTTTAGTTATTTCTTATTTTGTACTCTTTTATCCTTGTCTCCTTGGTAAGTCTTAGACTAGGTATAGATATAGATCCTCTGCAAATCCTCACGTATGCACCTAAATAGAGGAATAAGGAACCAACCTTTAATTTGGAGAGAGCTTTTCCAATTTGTAAGGTCCCACACCTTAGGAAAAGTTCCATGTTATGCAATCACACCAGATGATTCTACCTTAGAAAAGTAGATCTTTAGAAATCATTGGGGGTGTTGTGATTTCACACTAATAGTTTTGGCATGCCCGGTGGGACTAAGAAGTCTCCATCTTATTATAGTAGGGATTGATGTACACTTGTTGTGATTCTAGCTTTTAAGAAGCTTTAAAATTGTACATCTGGTGACTCAAAAGAAATAAATCTATTGGTTTTAGCAGCCTAAGCTTGAGAGATTCATGAGAAGAACCCGGTCTAGAGAAAGGAAAGAAGGTATATTTGAATATGTGCATCTATCCCTAGGTAGAGATAGGAGAGGAAGAAGAATTCAGAGGTCTCCATCTCCACCAATCAGAGCTTTATCAACACCTCCTCCCGGAGACCGTTCATTGACCAAGAGGAGTGCTCGAGGCCGATCGAAGAATGGCTTAGCCAAATCCATATGTCAACTTCACTGGTAGTAGTCCACTTTCCTTGAATGCACAAAATCTAGTCCCTATTGCAGCATTAAAGAGCATCCCATATTTCACTAGGGAAAACCAAACTTCTCCTGGTGACCATGTCCAAGATATTACCAATGTCTGCACAATCCATGAGATTCATGAAATGGACATTGCAGTCAAGTTACTTGCCTCTTCACTCAAAGGGAAAGCTTCACAATGGTTCAGAAGTCTTGAGGTAGGCTCTATTCAAAATTGGAATCAGCTATGCACAACTCTTCATAACCAATTTGGAGAGAAGGGTGATAACTTGTCTTTGCTATGGAAACTAACAACTATCAAGAGAGCCCCCAATGAGAGTAGTTGATGAGACTTGACCTCAGATTCAGTGGACTGGGATAGGATTCCAACAAGTAGTAAAGCCTACAAATGAAGGTGCATTCTTATACTTTCTTAGGGCTTTAAATTCTGATATCTCTCTGATGATTCAGTCAATGGGGGCACTACATTGCCAGTAGCCTATAGCCTTTCCATAGGGGCTGAGAACCATTTGATTCAAGCTGGTAAGATTGCTCCTAGGCCATCCATGCCTCTGTACCTAAGTTAGGAAACCCAGATACCAACCAAATGCCTACATTAGCTCCTATACCCACCCCCAGGAATCAAAGTTCAGTTGAAACTTCCACTTCATCATCTAACACCTCTAAAGAGCTTCAAGAAGTGATGAAGCAATTGAAAAACCTAGGAAATGAGCTAGTAACCATCAAAAGGCAGCAAGCACAGAGCTCTAGACCATATCAGCCTCAGGCTCAATATCAAGCTAGACCCAGTATCAGCAAAATAGGCCACCACCTCAGACTGTAAATCAGAATCAAAATCAAGGACAACCTCAAGCTGCTAGGCCTTTTAGGTCTTATGATCCAAATACAAGCATCAACATCAAAGGCATTGGTCCTGCATAGAACAATATGGCACAAGAATATGATTGGTGTTTTCCATGTAGTCAACCACATAACCAATCCATGTGTTTTAATGGTGCTCTAAATCAGGCTCTAATGGTGCAAACTAGTATGCTACCACAAGAATCTGGCCAAGAGGGAGATCAGTAGCAAGGAGTTCAACAAAGTGAACCTCAAGGAGAGACTATGCTTGTTAATTGGTAGGCTGAAGACTTTTGTGGGATGAATCAGTCCCTGCTCAAGGTGTGGCTGCCAATACACGGTCCAAAAAGAGAAGTCTTGGGGAAGGCCAACCACTGAACTCAGGTGACCCTCAACCTTCCACCACTCCACAAGGTCTGGTGTTCCAAGAGCAACTCCCAACATGCAAGAACCAATCCAAGTCACCTTCCAAACCCAGTCAGGCACCGGTTGTAACAACCCATGTGCAAGAAAGAAATGTGTCTAGGAAGGGGTAGCAAAAGGATAGCTCATTCAATATTATTGAGCAAATGAAGAAGACAAGTGTGAACATCTCACTATGGGAGTCATTGGCCATTCCAGGGCAGAGAGATCTATTGCAAACTGCCATGCAAAATTGGTCAAGTTCAAGTCAACCTCCTAACTAGCAAGAGAGAGTGCTTGCCAATGCAGTTCAACCTGAGAGGAACCAAGGAGAACAACAAGGTAAGAACTTGAGGCCTCCTCCATTCTATGTCTCATTGATTATTGGAGACAAATTAGTGCACAATTGTATGATTGACTCTGGGGCTAGTAGTTTTGTGATGCCCAAACAAATAGTTGATCAGTTGGGTCTCAAATATGAAGTCATCTCTAGAGGAGTAGTTCAATTAGATGGGACAGTAGTGACCACTGTAGGAATCATCCAAGACCTGAGCCTCACTCTACACACCTACCCTAATGTAACTATCTTGCAAAATGTGTCCATCATAGATTTGCCACCACATTTTGCTTTGTGTCTATCTAGGGACTTCACTGCCAAGATTGGAGGCTACTGTCTGCTGATTGGTCACACATGCTCTTTAGGACAAGGTATGGGGAAAAGGCCACAATCAAGATCTAAACCTATTGTTGACTATCATATTGAACCCTATGTACCTAGCCCAATCAATGCCAACTACTCATCCTTTGATCAAGAAGACCTCCTAAACACTAATGAAGCAGATACCAAGTTGGGATGTATCCCTGATTTGACTCTAGATGAGTGGGCCAATAAAAAACATGCTTTTGACCCCTACAAGGAGATGGAAGAATCTGAGTTGGGTGTCTACTATCTACATGAAGAGAATCATCCTCTTCCTGACCTAATCAAGCCAGAGTACAAGGATGACAATGAAGTATGGAAATTATTCTTTGATGGCTCAAGGAGTAGACAAGGAGTTGGAGGAGGAGCTATGATTGTGTCCCCAGAGGTATGAAATATTATTCAGCCTTTAGATTTCAGTTTTCTTGCTCAAATAACACTGCTTGAATATGAGGCTTTAGTCCAAGGTCTTCATTGGGCAAGAAAGCTAGGAATCAAGAATTTACAAGTGTTTGGAGACAGTGAGCTAGTGGTTTTAATCAAGTAAGAGGACTAAATGTTGTTAAAAATGACCTGCTCAAGAACTATAAGAGTAGGGTATGGGATCTCATGGAATATTTCAAGGCTTTCAGCATTGTGTCCATACCCAGAAAAGAGAATGAAGCTGTTGATAGACTTGCAGCAGTTGGAGCAGCATTTGATGTGGTGGACAACATCAAGAGAGACAAAGAACAACCACATATCCATGTGGTTGTGAGGCCAGCAGTGCCAGATAATAATACATGTTGGCAGGTGTTTGAGAATGATCAGCAGATCATCAATTTTTTGCAAGAAGAGGCTGAATTCTCGGCCCATAATCAAAACAAACTAGAGCAGCAGTATGGGAACCAGATAGTACAGTTGCATACAAACAAGCTTCCCAAAGGCTTAGTGACCCTGGAATCCATTTTCAATCCTAATGATCAGTTCAGAAAAGAAAAGGCTAACATGTAGATCAAAGGAGAGGATTTGGAGTCAATCCCAGTTGGAGAAGACAAAACACTTCAAATTGGCAAGGTGGCCACCAAGCAGGAAAGGTATGAATTCATACAACTTTTCCAAGAATTCCCTGATGTGTTTGCTTGGAGTTATGAAGACCTAAGGGGTTTCAATCCCAAACTAGCACAACACACAATTGAATTGGACCCAGCTGCTCAGCCTATTAGGTAGAAGTAGAGACAGTCAACCCACATATTGAGCCTCTGATGAAGAAGGAGTGAACAAACTAATAGAGGCAAGTATCATATTCCCAATCAAGCATTCAAGTTGGGTTGCAAATCTGGTCCCAGTCAGAAAGAAAAATGGGAAATTAGGTTGTGTGTTGACTTCAGGATTTGAATAGAGCCTCCCTCAAAGATCACTACCCACTCCCTTCAATGGAACAGATTTTGCAAGTAGTGTCTGGGTCAGAGATATTTTCTCTCTTAGATGGCTATTCGGGATACAATCAGATCATGGTGAAAGAAGATGATCAATTCAAAACTACTTTCACCACCAAATGGGGCACCTATGCATACAAAAAAATGCCATTTGGACTATCCAATGTTGGTGCTACTTTCCAAAGAGCCATGGATATGGCATTCAAAGGGCTAATCAACTAGATAGTGTTGATATATCTGGATGATATCATTGTGTTCTCTAAGAATGGCGAGACCACCTTTTCCATCTAAGGCAGGTGTTTCAAAGATGCAGAAGATTTGGGGTGTCTTTGAACCCCAAAAATGCATATTCTTGGCCCATGAGGGCAAGATTTTGGGCCACATTGTGTCTAAGGAGGGTCTAGCAATTGATCCGAAAGGGTTGAAGCAATAAAAGCACTGCCATTGCCCTAGTCACAAGAAGGCTCTTCAAAGCTTCTTGGGGAAGATCAACTTTGTTCGAAGGTTTGTCCCAAACTTTGCTACTCTGGTTAAGCCAATAACATTGATGTTGAAGAAGAGCTTAGCATTCAGATGGATAGCTGAAGGAAAGGCAAGCTTTGAAGCTATCAAAGAGGCCATATCACAGGCCCCAACTCTTGTAAATCCATATTTTTCCAAGGACTTCATATTGTATGCCTTTGGTGGAAATGACACTATCTCTGCAATCTTGGTTCAGTAGAACAAAGAAAACTCAGAACAACCAATTGCTTTCTTCAGTCAAAGTCTAGAAGACTATGAGGTGAGGTATTCCTTCATTGAGAAGCAAGTCTTGGTGGTGATCAGAGGACTGAAGAAGTTTAAGCATTTGGTGTCAAACAACAAAATCCAACTATTGGTCTCCCATGTAGGAGTCAAAGAATTCCTCCTCAGCAAGGACCTGAATGAGAAATGTGTAGGGTGGATTACTCGTGTCATGGAATATGACATTGAGATTAAGGTCACCAAGTTGGTCCATGGGAGGGGCTTGTGTGAGCAGCTAGCCTCTGCTCTACAAGATGAAACAAACAGTGAGAAGGAGGTTGTTCTGATTCTACAAGATGATCAAGAAAAAGAAAGAAATGATGTACCTGCTCCTTGTTGGACCCAAGACATGGTGCATTTCCTTCAAACCAAGGCATGTGCCCTCATGGGATGAATAAAGAAAAAAGAAGGCATTTCAGGTTACAGAGCCATTCCATATGTTCTTATTGATGGTGTCTTGTTTAAAAGAGACATCAATGGTATTTATGTTGAGATGCATTGGGATGGATCAAGTGGAGAGAGTGCTATAAGAATTTCATGTTGAAGCAGTTGGAGGCCATTTTTCCCCAAGAGTGACAACACTCAAAATCATGAAAGTAGGATATTATTGGCCCAGAGTGTTTAGTGACTGTTATACATGGATTAAAAGATGCAAGAATTGTGCTTTCTTCAAAGGGAAGGAGAAGCTAGCAGCACTTCCATTGCACCCAATCTCGGTCGACCAACCTTTTATGTAGTGGGGATTGGACTTCATTGGAGTCATCAATCCAAACTCAAGCCGGGTCACAAATGGATCCTAATAGCCACAGACTATTTTACCAAATGGACCGAGCGGTGGCACTCAAGGAGGCAAATGAGTCTAGTATCCTGGATTTCTATGAAGGAATAGTGACCAGATTTGGGGTACCAGACCACCATCATCTCAGACAATGCATTAGCATTTATAGGTTCCAAAATCATAGGATGGGCTGTCAAGAATGGGACTTATTTGAGCACCTCATCAAATTATTACCCTCAGGGTAATGGCCAGGCTGAGTCTACAAACAAGAATCTATTAAAGATCATCAAGAGAACTCTGGATGAGAATCAAAGGACCTAGCACACAAAGCTCAAAATGGCCTTATGGGCTGATAGAATAACACCCAAGAGATCCACATGAAGCTCTCCATTCAAGCTTGTCTATGGGAAAGAGCGGTGTTGCCTATATCACTTGAGTTACCAGCATTGGAGCTTGTGAGGCAACTAGAAATGTCTGAGTTTGCACCAATGGAGGTCAAGGTATGTGGAGCTGATAGAATTAGAAGAAGCCAGAGAGAGTG